>APFE031430036.1:0-20103 GCA_000404065.3 Pinus taeda | reverse complement strand
CTCTCCACTTCCAATCTTTAATTTTATGGCAAATTACATTCTTATTGTAGGATCCTAGATCTAGGTAGATCCAAAATTAATGTCTTTAGAGAGGCATGGCCTCCACAAATTTGATGAAGTAACTTTATATATTCAAAGGTTATCTGAGAATATCTCATATTTTTCTTTTGCCCCACAACTTCCATTATTGATGCACAAGTTGAGTATGGAAAGTTTGGAAGTGACCACCTCCACGAATCATGCCCTTGAGCCTTGGAAGTAATTAGGGGAAAATTTGTTTGAAGTATTAATGGTCATGGTGGAAATATCACAAGGACAAGGAAGTTGGTGTTCATCTACTGAAAAAACTCGAGAAGGCATGCCTCTAAACACTAAGTGAAAATGGAATCTTCAATAAAAGCTAGGCCCTCCCAAATTTTATAGTTTTCAAGTGTTTTTATATATTATAAATATGCCGCTAAGTGAATATGGAACCTTCAATAAAAGCTAGGCCCTCCCAAATTTTATAATTTTCAAGTGTTTTTATATATTATAAATATGCGGCTAAGTGAATATGGAACCTTCAATAAAATCTAGGCCCTCCCTAATTTTATAATTTTCAAGTGTTTTTATGTATTATAAATATGCACTTTTTTGTGAGAATGTTGAAGTCTATGGGAGATACCAATGTAAAATTGTAGTTTAAAAAGCCTGCTAAAGCAAGATAATCTTGTTATGGTTAAACTTGAATACCAAAACCTTTAAAATTACTTAAGCATATAAATGGTTATGGCAATGCAACCAAATATTTTAATACAAGTGCTATTGTTTTAAAAAAATAGAAAAGTAAATAGATAAATATAGTTTAAAATGTCAAGTTAACAACCATGTACATTTTGTATAAAAAAAATATCATTAATAAGAATCAATTATAATGTATAAAATTCAAAACATATACATTTCATTATCTTATATGCATTATTCATTTTTATCTAAATAAAATATAATAATTAAATTAATTCAAGTTTATATTTACAATATTCTAATAGAAAATAAAAATACAAACTTGTGATCAATTATATATGCAAGTAAACAATACATGACACAAAACATTATATTATAACACAACATAAATAACTATCTAAATTTAAATTTTATGTGTATAAATATTTAAATTTTCAATAGCCATCAAGGGGCAACTCAATTGGGGAAGGTTGTGAAAATGAAATGTTATATGAGAGGATGGTTCAAATCCCCTTATTCACCTATACTTGCTAAAGGGCATACATAGGCACCTAGATGTTATAGTGACATTGCAATCAATTCCAAGTCACACTAAAACAAGACTATCCCACTTGATGTCAAAATCATTTTTAAATATCACTTTTACTACAAATTTATTATTTGCAAAACTCTAGAATTAAAATTAATAGGCTCTATCTAAAAAGATAGTTTTGAAGGAATAGCTCAAGTAAAGTGGTATCAATTCACTTATGTTCATACTTTATAACATATAACTTGTACAAATTAATTAAATTAAAAAAAAAAATACAAATACAAATCTATATTGCAATTGTACAAATTTTTGAAAAATATTATTTTATTAAACATCAAAATTTAATAACCTTCAATTTATTTAAAACACATAATATTATGCACAATATTATATGCTTACAATCATATATACACACATAACACATCAATTTTTATTAAATAATATATTTTAAATCTCAAAATTATAATTTTTAAATATAACTTTACAAGTTCATTTTTAACCAATCTCTCAACTATATATCACTTAAATAAAAATTCATTTTTACTATAAATTTATTATTGGTAAAACTCTAATAAAAAAAAAAAAAAAAAAAAAAAAATATCAGTTGTAATTTATTATTGCAAATTCTAAAATTAAATTATTAATTTAATTAAAAATAATAGATTTTAGCAAGATAATTTTTGCCATGTTTACATGTTATGAGAAAGAACAACTCAAGTGCATTTGTATCACCTCACTTATGTTTGGTATGAAGGGTATCATGAAAAAGATTTGAACCCAAGACTTCAAGTTCTCTCAGATCTAATTTCCACCCCATTGCCAATTGAGACACCCTAAGTTGATATTATTCACTTACATCATTTCCACACCCATTGCCAATTGAGACACCCTAAGGTGATATTATTCACTTACATCATTTCCACACCCATTGCCAATTGAGACAAGGTAAGGTGATATTATTCACTTATATTTAAAAATAAATAAAACTCATCATTTAACATATACAAATTAATTAAATTAAAAAATAATAAAAATACAAATTTATAAAAGTGCAAGTAAGAATCATACTTCATAACATAAAGAATGATGGATAAACACAAAGAAAAAAATATAAAAATATGAAAGTGATAAAATTCTAGTTTTAAAATAAGAAGGTAAAAAATATATACATTTATATACTTACTATTTCAAGTAATTCATACACACAAATAAAAATAAACATAAACATATTTATCAAATATATTATTCATTTATATTAAAAAAAAATCATAATTTTAACACACATAAAATAATTAAATTAAAAAAAAATAAAAATAAAAATTTCTAATATTATAATTGTACAATTTTTAAAAAAATAATATTTTATTAAACATCAAATTTTAATAACCTTTAATTTAACTAAAAATATCATATTAATAATGTAAATGGGTTAAAAATCAAATTTTAAAATAAGTAGTTAAAAACCATATAATATACTCTGCTATTTCAAATAATTCCTAAAATAAATAAAATCAACATATTTATCAAATATAATGTTCATTTATATTTTAAAAGAATATGAAACTCTTGGTTTTAAAATATACAACTTAAAATAAAATACAAATACAAATTTATAATTTTACAAAAATTTTTAAATAATATTTTATTAAAATTCAAATTTTAATCACCTTCAATTAGAGTAAAAATATCATAATGATAATGTAAATGTGTTAAAAATCAAATTTTAAAATGAAAAATTAAAAACCATATACATTTTATATTTATTTTTTCATAAAGAAAAAAACTAACAATCTTTTATTAATAAAAGTTGTTACATAGTTCATAGGTCTTGTATACTATAGTTCACTAGGAAACATAGTGCTCTAAAGAGTGTATCAACAAAGAAATCATAGAAAACATGCAACAAATAGAGATGAAAAACATTGCAAAGTCACAAGTAAAGCACAAACTTATTAGTCCAAAAGAGTAAATTAGAAAACATGTAACAGCTAAAGATGAAAAACATTGCAAAGTCATAAGTGAAGCACAAAACTTATTAGTCCAAAAGAGTAAAATGCCCCATCTAGTGTTGAGAGGTGGAAGCAAACATAGCTAAGGGGGCATATTTATGAGCTCGTGATAGATATGGGGGAATGAAATGTGGCTAAATGAGGGAGGATGACCTAAAATTTGCTTAGTCCAATGGTGCATTAAGGGGATAGCCACATAGGAAATACCCCTAACCTAATCAATGTCCAATTTGGAGTCTCCAACCACTTTGATCTTTTCAATGGCAAGCCAACCTGTCCAACTTGATGTTAACACCACAACCAAAGTTGTCCTTCATGCAAGCACCATCAAAGAAGCCAACTCCCATCGAAAAGTCCAATAGTGTGATAGATGCCACTCTACACCTAATGCATGGGCCTCCAAGATCTGACCTCCACAAAATAATCCATGATGCCCAAACAAGTTAAGTGATGTATATAGAGGATTTGTATGTCAATAAATCCACCATTATACTCTACTATTTCAAGTAATTACAAATAAATAAAAATGAAATAAACATATTTATCATATATATTATTAGTTTCCTCGATGCTAGTATTTAATAGCACCGGTACAGCACAACAAATATAGGCTCACAAGTGGCATGGCCACATCGCCGCCCACGCTTCCACCGAGAAGCTCACCGCCGAAATTAATCGCATTTTAATGCTTTGTGCGGGCCAAGGAAACCTCGTTCTGATCAATAAAATGGTGATTTCGAACCAACCTCCCCCTCAACTGTCTCCCTGCTGCTGTAGAGCCGAGCTCGTGCACGACAACGAGGAGACATTGGCAGATTATTTGATGTATTGAAATGGTTGAAGGTGCCACTTCTCACATAATCTTCTTTGTTGCTTTCAAACCACTGCTTTGACCGTGAATCCTGCTTCTGAAACTCGTATTCCTGATTCTCCTGCTCGTGCTAGCCATTCTATCCCTTGTTCTGCGCCTCCTAGTCCTCCTCAGCGCAATTCCGACGAGGCGAATATGCCTCGTCTATGTCACAGGTTGCGATCAAGCAAATATGCCTCATTTGCGTCACGACGTGTGTTGTAGAAGAAGCTGCAGCAGGGGAAGAGCAATTCACCCCCCCTCGATGTCACTCTATGACTCCGCCCCTTTGGATTCCTCCTCCCCCTCGACGACGGCTCATTCCACGGGTCGTTATCTTGCCACTCACAATGGTAGAGGGTCTACTCGGCGTGCTCAGACGACCGGCTCTAAGCATGCTAAAGAGACTCGCCTATTGGCTCTGCCCCGACACTATAACCTAGCCACTCCACCCAATTCTAGTTTCGTTACACAATGGAACGCCCTTGCGTAATTGCTACCATTTCAATTGCTTTCACAGAGGAGCCTCAAAGCTCTCACTTTCCATCTCGCAACACCAGCAGAAGGAAAACTCATGGTAGTAACTCTTGGACTCTCAAAACCCATAATGAAGCTCGAGACCGAACAAGCACAACTAAGCACAACTCAAGGACAGAATATTCCAGGCGGCTACATGAATATGGAGCTACGACAGCACGAAGAAGATGACATGGAAGCATACAGGTGTCTAATTGTGGAGGAACCTCTGCCACCTAATGACACCTAGTGACCATTGCTTACTTTAATTTTTTAGGTTTTGAGCTCGGGGTCAGCAAACTTACGGGTCTTCTCTATTGTTTCTTTTTGTAATTGTTTCCATTTTTTATGTTTTGTTCAAAAACTATTCCATTAGCGTTTTACAGGCTCGTTCCCCTCGGTGGCATTCTCCTCTAGTTTTAAACTAGTTTCCCCCATGTGGGTAGTCATTTCCAATTATTGTTTGTTAAACATGGCATAATCTGAGACACGATTTGCATAGGCTAGTGCCTCCATGTTGTATTTTTTGGTTACATTAATATAATTAGTCATATTTAAAAGAAAAAAAAAATATTATTAGTTTATATTTAAAAAGAAATTAAAAAATAATAATAATAAAAATACAAATGTATAATAGATGATTTGTATGTCAATAGATCCACCATTATACTCTAATATTTCAAGTAATCACAAATAAATAAAAATGAAATAAACGTATTTTCTTTTATATTTAAAAACAAATAAAAAACAAAAAAACATTTTAAAATAATATTTATTGAACTTCAAATTTTAATAACCTTCAATTTTATTAAAAATATCATATTATGCATAATTTTACACGAGTACAATCATAATATACATCACAATACACTTGGCAAATTACAACACAACATAAATATATAAATTTCTAATCCTGTAAATTTTTAAATTCAATTATTGTTTTTTATCAAACATTTTAAATCTCACTTGTGGTTGGTATATAGGATATCATGTGAAATCCATATAAATATGAAAAAGGAAAACATGAAGAATCAAAGTTTAAAATGTGAAATGTGAAATGTAAAGTTGAATTTTTTATTTTTTTAATCACAAATTTATAAGAGAATTACTCTCATATTAATTAATCAAACAAATTATAATGTTAGAAATCATTTGTATATCACTTAAATAAATCCATCAAAATAGACATGATTTTTAAATTTTAGCGTTATTATAAAATTATGAATTGGAAAAGTCCACAATTATAAACAATGTTAAAACTCTAGAAAAAAAGATAGAAAAAGTAATTTTTTAAGACAAGATTTCTTTGTCTTAAAAAATGTCTTAAAAGTACCCTTGGTGTAGTAGTGCCTCATGGGCTTCTCTGCTATGTTATCACCAAAGCTTCTATGTGATTATAACCTAGCAACCCTTATGGTTTTCTTAGTTATACTATCAACAAATATTCTTAGTGATTATGAGTTAGCAAGCCTCATGGGTTTCTGAGTTAAGCTATCAATCATGCTTCCCTCTCCTTCAATTTTCTAAGTCCCATTATTCTTGTCAACCCCTATTGCAATTCAGTTTTTCTTACCACCCAATAGCCTCATGGCCTCCCTATCTTTTTCTTGTTCCTTTTCTTTGCTTATATTGTGCATATGAATCTCAAATGGTTGTCCTTTTTTTTCCATGGGATCCTCTCAACCTCCTCCTTTTTCCACGAGAGACTCCCAAAACTTCCACTCACTGGTCATGGTTCTAAGTCACTTTTCCTCCTCTTCTCTTCGGTAGCTTCCACTTACTCATCATGGTTCTAATTAACTATGCCTCCTATTCTCTTCATCCCACGAAAATCTCCCCAAATTATACTTACTCGTCATGATTCTAAAAAACTTTGCCTCCTCTTCTCTTCAAGATCCTCCCCGAATTGCACTTACTCATCATAGTTTTAACTGCCTTCACCTCCTCTTTTCTTATTTGTTTCAACAAATGAAATTGTTTGTCTCCTTGTGTGGGCTATGGAGGGAGACTAGTGCTTTGGAACAAACAATTCATTCATAGATTCTTTTCCCAATAGGAACATGAGCATGACATATCAAGAAGCTCATGACTCACATTTATAACTCCAAGTCCCTTAAGCAAGATCCCTTTCTCAAACTGTGAAATACATGCCCCTTTCCCTTAGCCATTTTTTAATTTATGGTTACATAGTTACAAGATAATGTTTATAAGGGGAATTAACCCATAAGGAATGTCACACCACTTTTCTCACACTTGGTAGTGGCAGTAGATGGGCTACAACATTTGGAGGTGGTGAGTACAACATGTTTCATCTATTGAATTCAATTCACTATTTTTTTTTTAACAAGGTCGAATAATTTTGTATTATAAAAAGCAAAAAGAGGATTGAGTCCTGTTACATTTCGAGTGCGAAAGGTCTTTTGTGGAGGCACAAAAGGGGAGCACATTCACTACCTCGACATAAGAGACCTTGTTTCTAAAATGTTGGAAAAGAACATACCCATATTGCCGAACAAATTGACCAAGAAGCAAGCAAAATTTGCAGTGCATTTGAGGAAGGAGACAAGGATTTCACCAAACATGGTTTACAGATTCCTCAGGATAACGACCCTTATATCTTGAGGAAGCTTCACCCTATTCGCTTTGGTTCAGAGAGTTTATATAATCAACTGCATCTTCAATATGCTTACACTTATCCTTCAGCGCTTCAATCTCGGCTCTCTGGTTCTTGATTTCAGTTTGTTTGTATTTATTCACACTCTTCATCTTAGAACAGAGGTCATTGAGTGTTTGAATGAAGCGACCAATCATGAAAAGGTTGGCACGACACAGAGTGCAACTATCATTTTTCTCCACTTTTTCTAAAGGATTAGAAAACATCTTGAATGGCTTGTCAATTGAGTTACTCTTCTAATCTCTGACCTTATGCTATGAGCTTCTGAGCTTGCTGGAGTGATAGCCGATGCTGAACGCTATTGGCGTCTATCTATGAAAGATGGGTATATGACAGGAGAGAGTCTCAAGCCTATTGGACTGGGACTTCCAAGAGGAAGGAAAGCTGAGAGCGCTAGAGAGGTCTGGGAAGAGCGACGAGTGACCATACATAGAAGTTCCTCTGAAATTATGAAACGGACCAAGAACGGAGTTGAGAAGGAATATAGCGGGATACGGAGTAGGAAGAGCACACTCGATGAGAAAAAAAGGAATCGAGCTTCTTTTCAACAGAGAATGATTATGATCAAAGGGGTTAGTATCAATGGCCTTAGAAGGCAAGATTAGAGGCCAAAAGAGGAGAGATAGAGCCTCAAAAAGTAGGAACCTATACACTCTTAAAACAATGGTGAGTCTACAGGAAGAGTCGGCTTGCAACATAGGACTAATTCTATAAATGACTTGCTTACCTCTACTCGGCCCCTGCGCGTTGGGATTGCTACAGAGAATGCTGATCACTATTAGCTCACCTCCCTTTTTGAGCCTGATGCTCTCTCCCTCCAGTTGCGCGATGAAGATTCTGATGGAGGTTCCTGAACTTGGGATGCTTTTTATAGGCTTGATTTAGCTTACTAGACTCGTGATTCTTCTATGCTTTCTCAAGAGTAATCCCCTTAAAACCATGCTTGCCCGACTTTCTGTTCAAATTAGTAAGGGTGGTACCATGATTAATATGACCTATATAAGCTATATTCTAATCCTGGAGGTGGTTTCTTTTCTGAGCATATCACAAAGCCTCTGATTCTTCATAATGAGGATATTCCTCTCTGCACGAGAAGGATTGGCTGAGATATTCCTGCCAGACAAGTACAAGAGGATCTCCTGCTGCTTATTCGTATGAGGGAGCTTTGCTTCTTTCGAGTTGATGTGTTTATCTGTGCTTTGGATCTTGGACCAAGCCTCTTGAAAAGGCAAATTAAGGGATTGATTTTTCATAAGTATCTTAGATTTCTTTCACTTTCCCAGCCCTTCGATCCATTGCCTTGTTCACAAGTGAATCAATGTTTTGATTGTCGTTCCTTAGAACATGTTTAAAAACAACATTTCCCATAATTTTTAAGTTGTCCAAAATTCTTTCCCTGATTTTATTTAATACTTGATTTTTAAAGTCTCTCCCTGCTTCCATTGTAGCAATTATAATCGTTGAGTCTCCAATTATGATTATATCTTTACCCTGAAGTCCTTTGCGAATACTAGTGCCCATAAGCAAACTGTAGGCCTTCACCCTACTTTTTGTGATAGTCCCAAGCCCCCATTCATAAGTAGCAATTGTCTCACCATTTGGATCAATTATTAACCTGCCTGCCCCTACTCTTCCAGGGTTATTCTTAGAGGCTCCATCGAAGAAAAGAGTGTAATTTCTTTGATTTTTGGTCTAATCCTCTATCTCTTTTTCATTTCCACGAAGTTTCCATTCTCTAGTTTTCCCTCCTATCTTCTTTAAAATTTGTATCTTAGTTGAGCCTTCCATGAGAGCTTTGCTATACCAAACCTTTTATTCTTTCTTCCAGCTTTTTTGATCCATGATTGGCACACCATTTGCGCTAATCATCTCCGAAATTTTCCCACAAGTTTTGGCTAAAATGGACTCGGAATTTGGCTTTTGGCCTTTAAAAATGCACTTATTCCTAGCTAACCAAATTTACCAACAAAGAGTGGAAAGAAGGAACTTCTAGATTCGAATTATGGCAGGTTTTTTTCTTGACATATGGATAGCTTTTCACCCAACTTTTGTTTAAGGTTATCAACTGCTCAGTTGTGTCAATGTTTATTTCAAGAGGACTGATGAGTTTCTTGCAGCAGTGTTTTGCAATAGTGAAATTCAAGAAGAAATGTTGAATGCTTTCTTCATATTTTTGACATAAGACACAAATAGAGGGGCCATGGAAACCCTTCTTCCTTAAGTTTTCCACCATAAGGATCTTTCCTTTTAGAACAGTCCAGGCGAAAAAATTTAATTTTGGGGATGCATTCATTCTTCCAAACAATTGACCAAAGATTTCAGTTTTTGTGATTTCTATGATTTTAGAGAAAGTTGTAGCCTGATTTAACTGTGAAATTGCCTCCACTTGGGTCCCATATATAGTTGTCCTGACTCCTTTTATTTATGGGAGTAGCTCCTACAAGAAGAAGCTTCAAATCTTCCCACTAATTTTTCAGTCTATTGGAAGACAATGAATTCTCCAAGCAATCCATATGTTTTGTTCCCAGTCAGAGATGGAATATAAAGAGGTTGTGCCTTTCTCATCCCCCCACTCTTTCAAACCTCTTAAATTTTGATGTTGGTTCAAGGGTGCTGCTCCCATTAATCTGTCGTTCCAAGTAGAGGTGTCTTTCCCATTCCCTAGATTCTTAGAGATATGGTCTCTAATTTGAGGAATAATTTTCTTGATGAGTTTCCAAATTTGGGTGCAGGGGTGGTCTGGAATAATTTCTGTAAGCATCTTTGACCACTGACAATTAAGATATTTCCTTGAGAGAGCTTCGCCCCACCATTGATCCTTCCCATTTGGCATTCACCATACAAGCTTGATACCAAGGGCCTTGTTTGTTAAACCTGGAATCCTGATAGATATGCCTCCTTTTTCGAAAGGGAGAGGCACTTGATCCCATCGAACAAGACTGAATTTGTTTTAATCTTGTTTTCCTCCTTGCCAAAGGAAGCCTCTAGTGATAAGCTCCATTTGCTTGTGAATGATTGCCGGGGCCAAAATTAAAACATATTGATAAATAGGCAAGGTTGAGAGGAGAGCTTTAATTAAAATTGTTCTCCTTGCTAGATTTAGCCACGTCATCCACCAACTTTGTATCTTCCCCCTCATTTTTTCAATTTGTTTGTTCCAGACCTCTGTCTTAACCATTTCTTTTGTCAGTGGTAAACCAAGGTAAATAAAATGACACCATTTTAACTAAACCGTGATATCCATAATTTGAGAGATTGTCTGCATTATATTTATTGGCACATTCCAAGTATAAATTTTGCATTTTTTATTATTTAGAAGGCCTTTTGAGACATCGAGGAAATCATCAAGAACTTTTTTAAACCACCTAGATATGATATTAGAGGCTCCCCCAATGAGAAAAGTAACATCAGCAAAGAGCGAGTGGTTTATTTCTTTAACCCTGCGGGCTATTCTAATACCAGTAATTTTCCTTTTTTCTCTTTGACTTTGTATCTGAATACTCAGCGTTTCCACCATAAAGATAAAGAGGAATGGGGAAAGCGAGCACCCTTGCCTCAAACCTCTAGTGCTTCGAAAATATCTGCTTGGCCTACCATTGATCAACGGAGCAATCCAAGGATTGGAAATACAAGCCATAATAATATCAATGAACTTGGGATAGATGCCGAACTTTTGAAGAGTGGCTGCAAGGAAATTAAGGTTCACTTTATCGAAAGCATTGGACATGTCCAGCTTTATAACCATGCCTTTTTCCTTACTTTGGATGCTGCTATGGATGGCTTCCTAAACCAAGATTACATTGTCAGTTATCTATCTTTTTGGGACAAAGCCGCCTTGGTTTTCTAAAATGATACTAAGCAGCATTTTTAGTCTATTTGCCAATATTTTTGTGATGATTTTGTAAGAGTAATTGCATAAAGAGATTGGCCTATATCTATCAAAAGAAATCGGATTTGGTTCTTTCGAGATGAGAGCCAAATGGGAAGCTTTGGTGTTTTCTCCCACTTTATTTTTTTTGAAAGCGTTTTTGATCATCCTTACTAAATATTTTTTTATTGAAGCCCAATGGTTGTTGTAGAAAGCTATGGTGAACCCATCCAGTCCAGGAGCCTTTTCCAAGGGCATGCTCCAAATTGCCTCTCTAATTTCCTCCTCTGTGACCTCTTTTTCCAGCTCTCTATTTTGTTTATCATTAATTTGGTTGTTGATTTGATGAAGGAACTCTTTACTGTCCACTTTTTGATCCCCTGCTGAAAGGAGGTTTTGTAATAATTATAAGCTACCTTTTTATTTTCTCCATTTCCTTTATTTCCTATCCTTCCACTTGAATTTTATCAATTTGGTTGCCAACTCTTCTTGTCTTTAAATTGTTGTGAAAAAAGTTGTGTTTTTATCCCCCACTTTAAGCCATAAGCATCTTGACTTTTGCCTAATTTCCTCCTCCTCTTACCTGTTTTGCTTATAAATATCCAAAAAGATTTATTTTTCAAAAGCATGCTTTTGCTCGATATCTCGCAGATTTTCTTTCTCCTTACTCCAGTTTTCAAGTTTCTTTTGCAGCTCTATTTTTTTATTTTTTTCCTTGAGAGTGTTTCCTCTTGCCCAAGCTTTTAGATCTGATCTTTAACATTTTTAATTTAGTTTCCCATACGTAATGGGGGGAGCCTAAAATAGAGGTTTCCGAGCTTTCTTTTACTAGCTTCCAAAATCTTCCTTGCTATCCCAGAGTTTGTTGTATTTGAAAGGAATCGGATCGAGGTTCTCCAGCCTATCCAAAATCAGCACCAGAGGCTTATGGTCAGAGGCAGAAGCATGCACTATTTTTCTTTTGATGGTTGGGAAGGCTGCTGCTATATTCTCTTGAATCAAAATTCTATCTAGTCTTTCCTTTATATTATGTGCTCTCGTTCTTTTATTACTCCAGGTAAATCTTCCATAGCTTGGTGGAATGTCAAAAAGTTTGTGCACTTCTATGATGTCTTTCAGGGCTCCTTTTAAGGGATCACTAAAGTAATTACCTCCCAACTTCTCATCTCTATGTCAAATCAAATTTAAATCCCCTCCTATAACTAGATTTCTCCTTGGACCTTCTTATGCTTCTTATTTTACTAATTCCCAGCACATAGCTTTATCTCTGTAGTGGTTTAGAGAGTATATGTTTATAATGGTATACTTTTCATTCGTATTCTTATTTTTTAGATCTGTCATAACTCAATAATTGTTGAGTTTTTTATTGACAAGTTCCCATTTCCATTTGTTCCACAATGTGTAGATACTACTTGATACTCCAATGGAGTCCATAGTTGTTCCTTAAAAAAAAATTGAGTCTTAATCAATTTTTGAACCTCTTGGTTGATGACTTTGGTCTCTTGGATCATAAAAATGCCTGGATGTTTCTGTTTTATTATGTCTTGTGTTGCGTTAGTTTTGAGAGAAGAGCCCAGACCCCTTCTATTCCAAGAGACCATAATCATTATTTACTTGATTTGTGGTGAATTACATCCTTTTCCTTTTGCTGATATTTTCTCCACTTCCTTTTTGTTTGCCGAGGAAGGAATCCATTTGTTGTTGAGTGTCATGGCCATTTCCTTTGGTGTTGCTTCGTCTCTTATTTCTTTGTTGGATTTCTTTCCTGCTTTTTTCAGCTGATCCCACACATGGGTGCTTTCTTTGACTTTGTTTCTTGTTAGAATCCGATCAATGGTGGGTGGGGGGAGAGGATAAGCTCTGGGTGGGAGAAGAGATGATGGCTAATGCATTGGCTTGGGTAGGGGAACAAGGGGATGGCAAGCCTTCCCCCAAGATTTCACATGGATTTGAAGTTGGGTTTATTAGAGGGTCCTCGATGATAGGAGGGATATAAGCTGAAGCTAAGGTTTTGAGGGGCTGAGAGGGGTTCGAAACAACTTATTTATTATGGAGCTTCTTTCGTTTTACTTGTTCCCAAGTATCTTCTTGTTTCTCAACATTCTCAGAATTCTCTACTTCTTTTAATTTACTACACCTATTTGCAAAATGACAATATTCATGGCTTAACTTGCATTTGAAAGGGATTTTATCATAGTCCAGCTACTCGATGTGAGTCCATTGGTCCACCGTGATTTTTATTGCCTCCGATAGTCCTTTCCCCAAGTCTACTTCCACGCAAATGCGAGCACAAGCATGCATGTTATCTTTTAGCTCACATCTGTATACATACTTGCCAACCGCATTTCCGATAGCTTTCACTGACTCATCGCCCCAAAAATGGAGGGGAAGGTGTGGAAATCTGACCCATAACGACACAACGCTTGGAATGTACATCTCTGGGTCAAAATCCAATGACCATATATTCAAATACAAGCCTCTAGAGTCCATAAATTAAGGACCATTTCTGAATATTAGATTCATATCTTCTTTGGTTTCGAATAGGGAAGTGAAATATCTCTTTCCACAGAACCTTATAGCTATTTTCCCTTGTATATTTTCACTCTAGTTTCTCTCCACCCATTTCTGTACTGCTTTGGGGGAGGGCCACAGACCTGTAAATTGTCCTACCAATCCACGTTCAACTAAATATATAGCGGCTTTCCTAGGTAGAGTTTGGGGTAAAGAAATCTCTGGTATGTCTGCTAACTTCTTCACAAATTTGCTAGTAGTTGGCCTGGCTTTTGGAGCTCCATTTTCTGCTATTAAAGCTGCAAATGTTGCTTCTTGTTCATCAATTCCATGCTGAAAGGATGAGTCTCCCCCTGTAGAGAGGGGCATGGTGGAAGAAAACTCAGCCGAGCGAAGGGAAAAGAAAGGGAAGCTGCCGAGGGAGAGGAGAACCATCAGGGAGGGGCCGAGACCAAGCTCAAGGAGGCCCAACAGCAGGGGGATGCCAAGCAAGGAGGCTGCAAGAGGGAGCGAAGGCAGCTAGGTCAAGCCTGCCCACGAGCAAGCCAAAAAAAAAGAAAGAATTCAATTCACTATTGACCATATAGATGGTTGGGCTATTTGATTTGTTGTAAATGGGATTTGCCTTCGCTAGGTCAAGCCTGCCCACGAGCCAGCCCAAAAAAAAAAAGAATTCAATTCACTATTGACCATATAGATGGTTGGGCTATTTGATTTGTTGTAAATGGGATTTCATATAGAATTTGTTCTTGTTGATCTAACCACAACTCTCCATAGATTTGGATTTTAATGCCTTGCTCTCCACTTCCAATCTTTAATTTTATGGCAAATTACATTCTTATTGTAGGATCCTAGATCTAGGTAGATCTAAAATTAATGTCTTTAGAGAGGCATGGCCTCCACCAATTTGATGAAGTAACGTTATATATTCAAAGGTTATCTGAGAATATCTCATCTTTTTCTTTTGCCCCACAACTTCCATTATGGATGCACAAGTTGAGTATGTAAAGTTTGGAAGTGGCCACCTCCACAATCATGCTTCAAAGAATGCCCTAGAGTCTTGGAAGTAATTAGTGGAAAATTTGTTTGAAGTATTAATGGTCATGGTGGAAATATCAAAAGGACAAGGAAGTTGGTGTTCATCTATTGAAAAAATTGGAGAAGGCATGCCTCGCAACACCAAGGGGAATATAGAACCTTCAATAAAAGCTAGGCCCTCCCAAATTTTATAATTTTCAAGAAAAGAAACCCTGCCAAAGTAAGAAAATCTTGTTATGGTTAAACTTGAATACCAAAGCCTTTGAAATATGTAAGATTGTAGTTTAAGCCCGCAGAAGAAAGAAAATATTGTTATGGTTAAACTTGAATACCAAATCCTTTGAAATTACTTAAGCGTATAAATGGTTATAGCAATAGAACCAAATATTTTAATACAAGTGCTAATGGTTCTTTTTTAAAAAATAAAAAAGTAATAAATAAATATCATATGATTAGAATTATAGTTTAAAATGTTAAGTTAACAACCATGTACATTTTATATAATAATAAAAAATATCATGTAATAAGAATCAAATTATAAAATGTAAAATTCAAAACATATGCATTTGATTATCTTATATGCACTATTCATTTTTATCTAAATAAAATATAAATTAATTCAATTAATTCGAGTTTATATTTATAATATTCTAATAGAAAATAAAAATACAAACTTGTGATAAATTATATAAACAAGTAAAAATACATGACACAAAACATTATATTACAACACAACATAAATAACTATCTAAATCTAATTTTTTTTTGTATAAATATTTAAATTTTCAATAGCCATCAAGGGGCAACTCAATTGGGGAAGGTTGTGAAAATGAAATGTTATATGAGAGGATGGTTCAAGTAGGCAACTCAATTGGGGAAGGTTGTGAAAATTAAATGTTAAATGAGAGGGTGGTTCAAATCCCCGTATTAACTTGTACTTGCTAAAGGGGCATACATAGGCACCTAGATGTTATAGTGACATTGCAATCAATTCCAAGTCACACTAAAACAAGACTAGCCCACTTGATGTCAAAATCATTTTTAAATATCACTTTTACTACAAATTTATTATTTGCAAAACTCTACAATTAAAATTAATAGGCTCTATCTAAAAAGATAGTTTTGAAGGAATAGCTCAAGTAAAGTGGTATCAATTCACTTATGTTCATACTTTATAACATATAGCTTGTACAAATTAATTAAATTAAAAAAAAAATACAAATACAAATTTATATTGCAATTGTACAAATTTTTGAAAAATATTATTTTATTAAACATCAAAATTTAATAAGCTTCCATTTGTTTAAAACACATCATATTATGCACAATATTATATGCTTACAATCATATACACACATAACACGTCAATTTTTATTAAATAATATATTTTAAATGTCAAAATTATAATTTTTAAATATAACTTTACAAGTTCATTTTTAACTAATCTCTCAACTATATATCACTTAAATCAAAATTCCTTTTTTCTATAAATCTATTATTGTTAAAACTCTAAAACTTAAAAAATTATTTTTAAATATCACTTTCTATAAATTTATTATTTCCAAAACTCTAAAATTAAAATTATTAATTTAATTAGAAAATAATAGATTTTAGCAAGATAATTTTTGCCATGTTTACATGTTATGAGAAAGAACAACTCAAGTGCATTTGTATCAACTCACTTATGTTTGGTATGAAGGGTATCATATGAAATAAATACAATAAGCTAAGAATCATACTTTAAAATATAAAGAGTGATTGATATAAAGAAAGTAATGTGAAATCAAATTTTAAAATGACAAGTTAAAACCATATAGATTCATATACTCTATTATTTCAAGTAATTCATTCAAATAAATATAAATATAAATAAAATAAACATATTTATCAAATATATTTTTCATTTATATTTATATTTGTTTTTGGGAGCTTGGCAGGACTACATCTTCATCATCATGTCCAACTTCTCACCTAAATAGCAAAAGATTTGGATATGAGAGAATTAAATGTGGGTAAATGAGGGAGGAAGAACGAGAGTTTTCTTAATCCAATGGTGGAGTGAGGGGATATCCAGAGAGGAAATACCACGAACCTAATCAATCCCCAATTTGGAGTCTCCAACCACATTTATCTTCTCAATGGCTAGCCAACTCTAAAAATGTAGGCCCCCCCAAAGTGGGAGAATCTCCCCTCTTGAGCATTTACTAGTGCCACTAACCAAGAGAATATGATATGTGTAAACTAGTCCAACCTCATGATAACACCACAACCAAAGTTGTCCATGCAAGCACTATTAAAGAAGCCAACTCCCTTAGAAAAGTCCAATTGTGTGATAGATGCCACTCTACAGCAAATGCATGGGCCTCCATAGAAGAAATAATCCATGATGCCCAAACAAGCTAAGTGAGAGTCCTTAAGTTGATTTTAAAAAATGTATATGGAGGATTTGTATGTAAATAGATCCACCATTATACTTTACTATTTCAAGTAATTACAAATAAATAAAAATGAATTAACATATTTATCAAATATTATTCATTTATATTTTTAAAAAAATCATCATTTTAATATATACAAATTAATTAAATTAAAAATAGTAGAAATACAAATTTATAATATTGCAATTGTGCAAAAATTTCAAAAATAATATTTTATTAAACATCAAATTTTAATAACCTTCAATTGTATTAAAAATATGATATAAACCAAACAAATATGGAGGATTTGTGTGTCAATCATCCACCATTATACTCTACTATTTCAATTAATTACAAAATAAATAAAATAAAATAAACATATTTAGAAATATATTATTCAATTATATTTATAACAACAAAAAAAATCACCATTTTAACATATACAAATTAATTAAATTAAAAATTAATAAAAATACAAATTTATAATATTGCAATTATACAATTTTTTAAAAATTAATATTTTATCAAACTTCAAATTTTAATAGCCTTCAATTTTATTAAAAATATCATATTATGCACAATGTTATATGAATACAATCATAATATTCATATACATGTCACACATTACAACACAACATAAATATATAAATTTCTAGTCTTGTAAATTTTTAAATTCAAACATTTTAAATATCTGTTGTGGGTGGTATATACTATATCACACCTGAAATCCATATAAATATGAAAAGCCTAACATGACAAATCAAAGTTTAAAATGTGAAATGTAAAGTTGAAATTATTAATTTTTTAATCACAAATTTTAAAGAAAACTACTTTTATATTAATTAATTAAACAAAATATAATGTGAGAAATCATTAGTATATCACTTAAATAAATCCATCAAGATAGACATGATTTTTAAATTTCAACTTTATTATAAATTTCTGAATTGGAAGACTACACAAATATAAATAATGTTAAAATTATAAATAATGTTAAAATTCTAGACAAAATAGAAAAATATACTAGAAAATAAGAGGCACTTCCCATACACTCGGATGATATTTAGAAAGTCATTGGAAGTAACATCTTTAAAAAAAGTGTGAATATTCTTTGTAAATTGATATATTTATTTTTAATATTTCAATTGTCGATATAAAGATGATGTTACATGAAGAGATGTAAATGTACAATTTTAAAATGTCAAGTTCAAAACCATATTCAAATGTCCACTTTTATTATAATAAAAATACAATTTTAACCAAAACACATATTCATAACAATATCATATTGTACAAATATTTTTAAAACTATTTTTCTAGTTTTAACCATTAAATTTTCATAACTTCAAAGTAATTTAAAATACATCATATTAAACACAATGCCATATGTGTATAATCATGTATACAAAAACAAGGCATAACACATTACATAACACAACACTAATAACTATAAAAATTTGGTTTCTAACATTTATATACTCAAATATTTCCAGTTTTTGATACAAATATATAAAAATAAAATAAACATATTTATCAAAAATATTATTCATTTATATTTAAAAAACATATACAAATTTAAAAAATAATAAAAATGCAATTTATAATATTACAATTGTGCAAATTTAAGTAAAAATATCAATGCAAATGTGCTAAAATTCAATTTTTAAAATGAGAAGTTCAAAACTAAGTACATATAAATACCCTACTATTTCAAGTGATTCATACAAATAAATAAAAATAAAATCAACATAATTATAGAATATATTATTCATTTATGTTTTTAAAATATATAAAACTGTCATTTTAACATATATATAAATTAATAAAACTAAAAAATAATAAAAATATAAATTTTCATATTGCAGCTTACAAAAATTTAAAATAATATTTTATTAAACATAAAATTTTAATCATTAAAAATATCACATATTGATAATGTAAATCTCTTCTAAATCAAAATTTAAAATGAGAAGCTACAAACCATATACATTTGTATTTTTAAAAAATAAAAATCATCATTTTAACATATGTTAATCAACATAATTGTAGAATATATTATTCATTTATATTAAAATATATTAAAACTTCATTTTAACATATATATAAATTAATAAAACTAAAAAATAATAAAAAATATAAATTTATAATCGTGCAACTTACAAAAAATTTAAAAAATATTTTTTATTAAACATAATTTATCATTAAATATCACTTATTGATAATGTAAATGTCTTGGAAATCCAAAATTTAAAATTAAGAAGCTACAACCATACATTTTGTATTTTTAAAAAATAAAAACCATCATTTTAACATATGTCAATTAAATTAAAAAAATAATAAAAATACAAAATTATAATATTGCAATTGTATATAAAAATAAATAAATAAATAAATATTAAACATGAAATGTTAATGACCTTCAATTTTATTAAAAATATCATATATACATACAAACATATACACCACAATTCAATAGTCTACCACTTCAAGTAATTCATACAAAGAAATAAAAATAAATTAAACATATTTATCAAATATATTGTTCATTTATATTTAAAAAACATGTACAAATTTAAAAAATAATAAAAATACAAATTTATAATATTCAATTGTGCAAAATATAAGTAAAATAATCATATTAATAATAATGTGAATATGTTGAAATTCAATTTTTAAAATGAAAAGTTAAAAACCAAGAAAAATTAAATACCCTACTATTTCAAGTAATTTATACAAATAAATAAAAATGAAATCAACATATTTCTATTTAATCAAATAAATAAAAATGAAATCAAACATAAAATTTTAATCATCTTCAATTTGAGTAAAAATATCATATTGATAATGTAAATGTCTTAGAAATAAAAATTTAAAATGAGTAAGTTACAAACCATATACATTTATATACTCTGATTACAAATAAAATATTTTTTTTATTATCAAATATCTTATTCTTTTATACTTT
>APFE031430035.1:0-11862 GCA_000404065.3 Pinus taeda | reverse complement strand
TTTTAGATAGATCCCATTACATGGGTCCAATAAAGGATTTCCATCATGATCTACTAATATTTTTTTCCCTTTGTTTTGGAACAAATCTAACAACACAAGGACCATGCCATAGAGGTTGTAGCTTATTTGCACCTATATTGCCATGATACTAATCATAGAGGAAGACCCAATCCCCTTCCACAAAAATAGAAGGTTAAAGAGAATTATCATATTTGGTTTTAATACACTTTTATGATTGTCATCGGTTCACTTTGGAGACATAAGAATGTTATTGAATGAGGTGGGATGAATGTAACAGAAATTCCTCCTTGGAGAAAGTATTAGGTATTAGTCCAATGACTACTTTCAAATATACAATCTTACACTCAATTGGAAGTACAACTTCCACCCCATAAACCAATTAGAAAGGAGTGAAGTATGTAACCATTTTAATAGAGGTTTGATAGGCCCTTAATGTACAAAAAAAGCATTAAATGCTAATTTGATTTATGATTGCCTACCATCCTACAAAGCATGGCTCTTGCTATATGGTTAACATGCTCTATTTGTCCATTAGCTTGGAAATAATAGTGGGTTGGGTTCTCTTCACAAAAACCCAACTTGGTTGTTAATTATATCATCATATGATTGCAAAAATGTGAACTATGATCCTTCACAATCATCATAGGTACACCAAACATAGAAATGATGCTCTTAAATATGAATAACTCCACAATGGTGCCATAGTTAGAGAATCTAGTCATGGTCTGAAACCACTTCTTGAAGTAGTCCATTGCTACAATGATGTAGTGGTGTCCATTGGTCGAGGTTGGTGTACACTACATATATTCAATTCCCCATTTATGAAAGGGACTTAGAAAAACCATGAGGTGAAGTAAAGCACGGTGAGTACACATCTTCTTAGTATAATTTTTACAAGGATGGAACTTATGAACCACTGTAATACAGCCAAAAGTACCCAATGTGTAAGATTTTCTATATAATCATCTACCTAGATAAATGATCTCCATAGTCTCTAATGTTGTAGTTATTCGAGACCTATTTTTATTCCTTATGATTGATACATTGATGTAACACTGCATCAAATCCACATAGATAAAGAATATGAACAATAATGGCATAAATCTTAGCTTGACAATATATAAGTCAACATTCATCACAAAACAACTTGTATTGAAAACATTGACTCTAGATATAAAGAAGGACATCTCATACCATGGATTAGATAAGCTAATGAGGAATAAACATTCATCAGGTAATGAGTCCTCAACCCCAAGTTCTTCATCAACTTGGGGTAACTCTGGTATTAATTTAGTAAATTCCAAATATTTCTTGGATTTAGAAATTGAAAACTCCAAGTTGAACCCTTAAAGGATGACAATCCACTTTGAGTAACTCACTCCAATGATTTATCTACTAAGGATATGTTTCATGCCGTTCAAGTTAGAAATGATTGTGGTCTTTCACAGTAGTATCTAATGTCATAAAAATTAGGAATATTTTTTTTTTCAAAATATAACCTCCCTTTGTAGGAATAATGAAGCTCCAGACCAATAAGGCATTTGCTAAGATAGTCAATGACATTTTCAATATGCATCTTTTCATATTATACAAGAACCATACCAATGGTGGATTAACATGCTATGAGATGGATCAAGAAGTCCCAATTAAAATCAGGAGGGCTCAATAATGGAGTAGGCAACAAGGCTTACTTCGAATAATCAAAAATATTTTTGGGCCCAATCATCCTATGTGAAAAACATGCCCTTATTCAATCAACACATAAAACCTTTTATTATCTCAGCATAGTTGGAAATAAACCTATGCAAGAAATCAGTCATCCCTTAAAGTGTTTAAAGCTAGGGAAGCTTATATAGGGGAGAAAAATTAGTGATAGACTTGACCTTTAATGGGTCGATTGTGATCCCTTCCTTGGATAGGATGAAAGTAAGAAAACTCTACCTCTAGGGTAGCACACAAAAGGCACACTTATTCGAGTTCAAACAAATTCAATAATGGTGAAATTGAAGAAAGAATTCGCTAATATTGATTGGATGATGCTCGTGCTCAAGGGACCAAGTAGTAAGGTCATCTATATATACCAAAACATTGTATTTGATGTTGTGAAATATGCAATATATGCCCATTTGGAAAGTGCCACTAGCATTTTTAAGACAAAAAGGATGTTTCTAACAAGAAATGTCTCCCATGGGTAGATAAAGGCATTTTTTTATCGATCCTCTAGTTTTATCTAGATTTTACTATAGCTAGAAAAACTATACATGAATGAAACAATAGAATTCTTGGCACATTCATCAATAATTTTATTAATGAACACGGTTGGATATTTTTCTTTCACACGAGAAAAATTTAGATCCTTATCACCAATGCAAACCCTGATCATTTCTTCTTTTTCTTCCACCTTATTTTAATAATTTCCTTTTTTAGATCATTTTTCTTGGACACTTGGATATCTCTCATACCTTGTCTTATTTAGATTCTTCTCATATGTCAGTTATGTGGCCATTTCTCTAAGCACATCTATAGTGAACTTGTTGAATAATATTCTTAGGGCTTCCATGATCATTTTGTAAGTGTCAAGCCATAGCATCAGTCCATACTCTATCATACATCATAGTGGCTATAAGTTACATCAACCTCATTTATTGAAAATAATTCCTCTATCCAGATTATGTATGTGCATATATTGACAAGCTAACCACTCTTTTTCATACAATCCCAAATATTAGCAACCACTTCATGTTTTCCTTGATTGTGAATCCCATGTATAAGTATCAAATACGTAGTGACATTGTAATTAATGCCATTCCTCTCCATATTGTTCCATATAATTGTGGCCTTAGTTACTTTCCTAACTTATAAAATAGCCTAACGAATATAACATAATTGTAAATATCCTAATCATGACCATTTTGTGGCATTTCTTAGTAAATCTATAACATTTATTTTGTTTCCTCACATATACCACGTTCTCTAGAAGACAATAAAAAGAGATTTTATTAGGAGCACAACTCATTTAAGTATATCTTCCAAAAAACCTAACCTTGATCTAATTTCCTCAATTTGCAAAAAGATGTTAATCAATGTATTATACTTCACCACATAAAAAAAAATCATTTTGATATCTTTAAAGGACCTTAACAATATTTTTAACCGTTTTCTTGAGAAAAGAGCATGGATTCAGTTTGTGTGTGAAAGTGCATCTAACACACATCCTTTGGTCTTATTCTCATTAAAAAAAATCAAAATATTTATGTATTTTCCCTACTTTGACATACCGATCGAAAAGTGTGTTGTAAACTAACAAGTGTAGCTCAAACCTATCTCCACCATTTCATCCAGCATACAAGGGACCGTATCCAACGTCCTTGTCTTGTACACCATAGTGAGGAATATTGTTCCACTAAATTCGTAGCTGTCTATACCATGTCAAATTACAATACTTGGTGGTTCTTTATGGGACTAAAATAAATCACTAACATCACACTATTTGACATAAGAGTGCACCCGAAGACATCATATAACACATAGTTTGTTTTAGGTATACATATAACATTACATATTTTCCTTGAAATTGAACAAATGCTACACATATTTAGATTTTTTTCCACACAAAATACATGTAATTTTAGTTCACCCTAATCGAAAAACAACTTGGTATTTTTATTCATGTCTTTCATCAATGTTTCCTATAACAAAAACGTGTAACCTTTCCTTGGCCACAATATGGTTGCATCTAAGTTTCTTTGTCACTTTTTTGTCCTTCAATGGATTTCCCACTTTTCTTACCTCAACAAAATCCCCTATAATCATCTAGGTTAGTTCCGACAAAGGATTTTGACTTAAATTGCATTGAGATTTGGGTTTTTTCTATTTTCATCAAAAAAACACATCAAGAGTAACATCCTACAATGAATCACATGCTAATTTTTGGATTAATTCTTGCAATCTTATCAGCTTCTAAGTTACGGTATGATATTTAAACATTTGTAGGAGCTTATATTATTTGTTCCTAGAGTTTTTTCTCATTTATTAACTTGTCCAAAATATTCTTATATAGAAAAATGGATTATTTGGGTTTCAAATCTCATCATCAATTTATATAATTCCAATCACTTCCATTGATACTCAATAATGGCCACTTGGAACTAGAACAATCCAAAACTTGTATAGCTTGTAAAGCTATCTTATTGTTTTACTTCCACCAAATTGTTTGGATCAAAATCTCCTCTAGATAAAGGAATCTAAGAAACCCTTACATGCCTAGATAGATGAAAGGCTCTGAAATTTCACTATCATTGTAGTTTCGCACTTCTTAATTTCATGTTGTCAATGTTATTTTGAATTGGAGCTTGATGCTCGAACATGAAAATACAAAATATCCCATTACATACTAAATATGAAAATATTCTCTCAAAAATATATTGAAACTATTCGATGTAATCCCAAATACGAAACCCTCATATTACTTAGTACACTTTTGTTAAAAAAAAATATTTTAGGAAATGCACCTAACAACTATGAAAATAAGGCTTCCAATCTTCATGGTACATCTTTTAGGTATAATTTTAGGGATAACAATCTTATTAATCCTCCTCTCTTTGTGGGTTACGAATAACCATAACGTGATTGGGTATATGAATGATAAATTAGCTCTAATACAAATCTTTTTATATGATATATTCATTAAACCTCTTAAATGCATCAAATTCTTCCTTATTTGTACCTTTACAAGGTAATATCTAATTCTTATTTGATGTATCACAATGATACCACTAGTTAGAAGATTCTACTTAGCCCTCATGGCCCTCATGTACTTTGGTAGATGAAACACTTGACTCATAAAGCCTATTCTCAGGAAATGTAGGGGATTGACATGCTTAATTATCCTCCATAGTCTTGTATAATTCATTATTATAATTATATAAATAGTGAAAACAAAAATGCATATCTATATTTTTGAATCATCATTCCCTACTAGGCAAGGATTCATGTGTTTCTTTTATAAAAATAAATAAATGAATAAATATTGGTTTTATCACTCATATTTTCCTAATTCTCTTTTATAAGAAAATCTTAGTGGCTATTGATTTCACCATTTTTTGCTACTCTATTCAAATAAGAAATAACATGGTATGTTCCTTGATGTGCCTCAACACATAATTTCATTGAAAAAAAAAACATGATACCAATTCCCATCACACTCAAGAGCTTCATATATCTATTTTTCCTCTCTAGCAACAAATGATTCTTCACCATTAACAAATAAGGTCTGGAATGGAATACATTAATTACAAATGCACAATATATATTACATATGTATTCATCAACAAAATCAAATATTTTGTGACAACTGAATATTCTAAAAAAAACAACATCTTTCCAACAATCTTCATCAATAGCATTAGTTGACCAATGAGTAGTTTTGTTGTTTCTCTCTTTAGCGAACCAACCATTAAAATGTTTGCATTTAGTAATTCTACAACATATTCTATTATATGATTATTAATTCTCCCCAAAAGTAGATAATAATCCTAAAATTTATTTTCTACATATTTCCTTTTATAGAAGACCTTTTGGAACTCCTACATTGTAATGACCTAATTGTATTCAAAACTCACTTTGAGCTACATTTTTGGTTACTAGTGGGACATTATTAAAATTATCTTATCTATTGATATTATTTGTAAATTATTATATGTTATGTTACGAGTGGAGAATGTTACTAAGGCACTTCCAAAATGTTTCCTAAGCAAAAATATATCCACCTATATAAACTCCACAATGTTATATTAATGTTGAGCATGCTTTGGTAGCTTTTGAAATGAGAATAAAACCATTATTTCATTATCATAACTTTGGATATAATTTAGCATGAACATTTTTTAAGTAAAAATGGTTGATGAACAAAAGAATCAGGACTTAACACTATAATTATCACAATATGAAAATCTAGGGGTTAATGATTTTATTGTGAAGTGTAAGTATATCCATTAGATTCCTTCGAATCTACTAGACAAGCAAAAAATAGAGCTTGAGTAGAGAGAAATTATCCCAATAAGGAAGAAGGTTGTCATAACTGTACCATATACTTATATCCACGAGTTGCATTTCAATAAAGAATTTAATAGCTTCCTGAGAATGGCAATTTTAGGAATGTCCTATAATGATAGATTTCATGTCATCATGATTATATTTACACCTACCAATTGCATTTTCTTAAAATTTCTAAGCCCAATGTCTCATAAACCATTCCTAATAGATGTTTTGAAATCTTTCTAAAAATTATGTGTTGAAGTGCATAAATAATTAGTTTGGAAATATATATATATATATTGAAAACTATATATATAATGCATTCAGTTGTGATTTCAATATGAGATAAAGGGTTATGTTTTCTGTTATGCTATAACCTCTTTTCACCCTCTAAAAATATAACTTTGTCTCACCAATCTACTTCCACCACCATTGTTTCCTCCTTCTCCTCTTGGTGATGGATGTGTATAATGTAATCAAGAGTGAAACTTTTTTCCCCTTAGAGACATCATAAACCAACTAATCAAGGATATTTTTATTCAAACAAGATTTCTTCATACAAATAAATTGAACTAAATCTTACCTCAATATTTGAACAAGATAATTCTCTAGTGTAGAAAGATAAAATTTTAAATATTCCAAGAACATTGAGAATCTAATTTATCAATTTGATAAATGGTATTGAAGAGTCCTCCTTTGTAAATATGCACTTTAAATCATCTTCAAAACCCTCCTTATCCATTTCTCCATTTCGATCATGAACTCTTATGTTCCTTCAAACAAATTGGCTCCATGTAAAGTGATAGAAGTGGGGCTTGATTAGTAAACGAACTTGAGTTTCATATTTAAAGATTAAGAAAAACCTTTATAAAATGGATGACATGTTATTCAAAGTTCTCAAGTAAGATAACTTCCTACATATATCTTAGCATAGTTATTCCTTGTACATTCCTAAAAGAATACTTGTCAATGTTTAGAAGGTGAATGGATATAATAGCTTTGAGATGTTGTGTCCTAGTTATTTTATTAATGAAAATATTATAGGCAATCCATTCCCCACAAGGATCTATAATTAAAGCACACACATTTCATATTGTATCCATGGATATGCTCATCCAATTCTATAGTTTTTTAGCATCCACAAATTAAGACAATGAGTAGCAATTGTGAAGCAATTTGGCCTCTCCCTATATAGCTTAATCAAAATAAATGCCACCAACATCTCATCATCATACCCATTTTTAGAAACCTACAATCATGATATTCCATAAAATGGCATTTCTCTCTGAGATGTTTTTTTATACAATTGGAAATCATCATCCCTAATATATCGCTATTGAGTCGTGGCTCCTACCGCTGTATTATAGATATTCTTCCAAGGAATTTTATGTTGGCACACTACGATAAAAAGGTAGCATATGTGTTAGAGTGGAATTTGATCATAATATATATGAAATAAGGGATGGAAGTGATAATTGAAATATTGAATACCATTCTAGTGTGTGGATATTTAAATGTGTTTATGTGAGAAATACATAAAAAAATTCTCTAAAAATAAATGTTTGTGTTAACCGTCATGTTAGAAATAAATGTTCAACTAATTGTCACTTTAGCAACGAGGTATAGATGGTAAGGATATCTAGTGTTCTAGGTTATTTCATAACTTTATCATTTAGTTCAAGGCTAGATTGAAGATACATTTATTAAAATCTAAATTTTAAATAATTAATTCTAATTCATTTTAGATTTTATTTAAAAAAAAATCCGAGGCATTCATGCATATATTCTTTTGCCAAAGATGTTTAGAACCAAATGTTACCTGTATTGTTTTCTTATTCCTAAGGGAAAAAAACATAACTTATTTATATATAAATTTTGTAAATACAAGAACAACATGTCTAGTCTTACAAGATCTACCCATATCCATGCAATGGCCAAAAAAAAAAACCAACTCTCCCACAAACAATTTGCACATATTTACACCATTTGACCACCCCACGGGTGCACACAAAAAACATATAAAAAGGATTAGAGTTTACTAATCATGAGCATTCTAATCTAAAATCAAAATATATTGCCTAAAATATTATAACATCATTGTCAAAAAAAAAATTACATCAACCTATAAAATATGAAGATAAAAAGCATAGATGAAAAAGATTCTATAATTCTATGTGTTGAGTTTTCCACAAATGGACAATGAAAGAACCTATAGTGCTCATTATTTAATACCTCCACCATGGACCAAAGACCCCATTCCAACTAAATTCCTTCCATAGAAATATTTTGTACATCACCCTTTCACTCCCTATAAATATGAGTGCATTAAAAATAAACATAAAAAAGCTTCATCCTTTATAAATTGTCTAATATGTGAGTAAGTTGGAAGGAGTACCATTGTTTAATATCATTGACCCAATTTATAACTAGGAAGGAATCACTGAAAACTTAGAGTTGATTAAAACCCTTTTCACAAGAAAAAGTCATAAATGAGTGACGAGATAATAGCTCTTCAAAATATTTTGAACCCCTCCCAAGTCCCATATTGACCTTAAAATTGTGTTTATATGATAAATAGAGAATAGAGCCACCACTACATGATAATGTTTCCTTGTGCTAGGCCCCATAAAAGAACCCCATGTGGAATATTTCTTAGGCTCCTCTGGAACCGTGAGCCTAATCCAACAAGGGACAAAAGGTAGATGAATATGTGAAAGAATGGGAAAAACTTCAATAGCCATCCGATCTAGGGAAGAGTGCTTGCTATGAAAAAGATCATTTTTTCTTGACAACTAAATACCCCAATAGGCAAGAAAATGAAAATCCTTAAGATGTTTATTATTCCTATTTTGGAGCCAAGACCTTCATTTCTCCTCAAAAGAGGGGCCTTTCCAAACACATCTTTGATAAAATACAGTAGCACACAAACTCCAAATATGAATAGAGAAAGGGAATCCAAAAAATATATTCTCTATAGGTTCAACATTTAATTTACATAGTGAACACCAACAATGACCAATCTTATGGTGCCTTTGAATCATATCCCATGTAGGGACCTTTTTTGCAAGAATGCACCATATGAATAGGCAATATTTAGCGAGGATGTTTGCCTTCCAAATTCCTCTCCACCACTTTTCCCAACCTCATCCACTATAGCTCTATTTAAGTCAATATACCCCATATTGTGTGTATAAATGTCAATTGGTGAATGATCGACTTGGGTAATCTTGTGATAAAATCCATTAAAACCTCCTCCCAACATTGGCTTGGAATGTATAAAGGTTGTAATAGTATCAGGGTTTTAATTGTTTCAACTTTATTTTGTTGGCAAACCTAACATTTCACCACAAACTTTTGAATATCCGATTTAAGGCCATCCCAAAAAAAGTCCTTCTTAACCGTGTGGTAGGTTTTTAGAAATCGTGAGTGCCCTCATAAGAGAGAGGTGTGCAATTGCCTAAGAATCTTTTGTTTTAGTGTGAATTCTTACATAGGTATAACTGATCCTTGTACCATAATGAATCATTTTTCCAGCTAAATGTATTAGATGTACTCGGATCTTCTTCTATCTTTTGAATGAGTTCCCACACTTCCTCGTCATTCTTCCATCCATCCCTTGCTTCATTTATCCAATCTAGTTTGATAATAGAAATGGCACAAAGAAATGCTTGCACATCCTCATCCTTTCTTGAGAGTGCATCTCCCACAACATTTTGTTTCCCTTTTTTGTAGACAATTTCAAAGTAATAACCCAACATATTTGTGATCCATTTTTTCTGCTCTTATAAAGATAATAATTGTTCTAAGAAGTATTTAAGACTATCATGATCTAATTTTACGTTGAAGTGTCTTCCCATTAGGTATGGTCATCATTTCTTAAATGCATGTAGTATTACCAACATTTCATTCTCATAAATAGTTTTGTCTAAATATTTTTCTTCGATTGGACAACTTTCGAAAGCAATGGGATTTTCTTCTTGCATTAAAACAACACCAATTCCATTTCTTGAGGCATCACGTTGCATAATAAGGGTTTTTGTGAAGTCCAGTGTAGCTAAGACTAGTGCTTGGCACATTGCCTCTTTAAGATGTTAAATGGCCTTTGTTGCTTCTAGAGTCCATGAAAATGCATCTTTCTTCAATAATGTTTTTAGAGGTGTTGCTTTTCTCCCAAAATTCTTAAAAAAATTCTGATAATACCTTGTCAACTTGAGAAATCGTTGTAGATGATTTATGGATGTTGGAATTTTCCATTCCTTAATAGTTTTAATTTTTCTAGGTTCTACCTTAACACCTTGATGAGATACAATATGAACTAGATATTCCACCTCTTGTACTCCAAAGAAACATTTGGATATTTTTGCATATAATTGTTTCTCCTCCAATAGTTTGAGCACAATGTCAGCATGTTTGACATGATCCTTCCAAGACTTGTTGTAGATTAGTATATCATCAAAAAATACTAACACAAATTTTATAAGGAAGGGATTGAAAATGGAATTCATCAAACATTAAAATGTAGAAGGTGCATTAGTAAGGCCAAAAGGCATGACCAAAAATTCATAATGATCTGCATGAGTTCTAAATGTTGTTTTTGGAATGTCTTCATTCTTCACTCTCATTTGATGATATCCTGAATGAATATCTAACTTGGTGAAGTAAAATTGATCCATGCAATTCATCAATGACAGGAATGGGAAATTTATCTTTAATAGTGAACTTGTTGAGCTCCCTAAAATCTAGACAGATGTGCCATGATCCATCCTTCTTGTGAACCAATTCTATTGGAGCAGGGGAATAACTTTGACTAGGTTTAATTATAGCAACCTCTAACATTTTTGCAACCATACATTAAATTTCACTCTTTTGGACATAGGGATATCTGTAAGGCCTGATGTTTGGAGGAATAATTCTTGGAATCAAATTAATAGCATGATCATGGTCCTGAATAGGTGGGAGGCCTTTGGGAGTCTCAAATACCTTGGGATGATTGTCCAAGACATTTTCAAGATTTGGAGAAATGGATGATTTCGATGTGGGAACCTCTAGTGAACATAATTGTGTAATTATGCCTCATTGTTATTTCTTTGGTAGCTTTGTCATTATGTTAGAGTTGATTATCTTTCCTAGTTTCCCTACGATAACCCTTAATTCAACTTCCTTTCATCTTGGAGAGAATTTCATGAACAATTCTGGAAAATTATAAGTTATTGTACCCAAGGAGTGTAGCCATTGGACTTTTAGTACAACATCAGCACCACCCATTAGAATGGAAATCATTGGGCTATTTAATACATATTGTCCCATGGATAGCTTGATATTATGGCACTTTCCTGAGCAATTTATGGTTCCTCTGCTTGCAACCATCACTTGACACTCTGGTAATGGATATAGGAAGAAATTCAATTCCTTGGCTATCTTACAATGAGGAAAATTATGGGTACTTCCCGAATCAATCAACACTATTACCTTTTTCTTCTTGATATGCCCTTCTACCTTGATAGTTTGAGGAGTAGTAATTCGAGCCAATGCATTATAAGATATGGTCAGATTCAATTCTTCTTTCTCTAGGGTTTTTTTCTTGGTGTATATCCTCTTCTTTTGATGTTTATTATTCCTTTTCTTCCTCCTCTCCACAACCTATGTAAAATAGTTTCTTCACGACACACTTATGACCTTTAGTGTATTTCCTATCACAACTATAACAAAGCCCTTATGCTCTTTTTTCTTCCAATTGTTGTGGTGTCAACCTTGTAGGTTGTGGATGGCTAGGGGAAAAAAAACTTCCATCTTTATGATTGTGAG
>APFE031430030.1:0-24495 GCA_000404065.3 Pinus taeda | reverse complement strand
CCTCCTTAAGCCAAAAATGCCAAGTGAGGTCCTCCTAACCCACTTTTCCTAAGTCTAAGATGGCAAAACTTCAAAATTGGCAAAAATGGTAATTTACTTAGCAAAATTGCTAAGTAGAAATATCACACCAAGGTAGAGGAATATTTAAAAAACCTTATGATCTTGCCAAGAAATCAGTAATTGTTGGTGTAGTTTAGATAATGAAAATGAATAAACATGCTATTCAATCGAGAAACACATGTAATATTAAATTCAATAATACAAACTAACAAGAAGACAAACAAACAATTGTTTGTCTTCTCCTTTGGAAAACAATGGCCCTATTAAGGCCTAGGATACAAACACAAAGCAATGAAATTAAAATGATAGAAAGTTACCTCAAGAAAAGCTCCATGCAAACCACACAAGGCACAACACAATAAGGCTCCAAAGCCTTCTTTTATTAATCAATGGTGGAATAATTACAAAATAGTAGCACTTCCCAAAGCTCTCATGCTTCCATACTAGCTCCCAATGGTGGAGAAACTCCAATATATAATAATTGAGGGAGGAGATCCCGATGTTTTGATGATCCCAAAGTAAGAGGGACAAGTTTCCATGTGGCAAAGGAAATCCAAAGGGGGGCCACGTATTTCCCCAGGTGTACAATATGCAACTCTCAAAGGGGCAGCGTAGCACAATAACGAGACAGTGCGTAAACAAGTGTAAGAGAAGTAGGAGTGGCCATGCCACATGTCCCACTTAACTCACCTTGTAACTCAACCTTCCTCCAATTTGAACTCGGCCTCTTGACACTTACACATAAGTCAACTCAGCCTCCTTTCCTTGTGGGTGAACTCGGCCTCCATGTGGGCAGCAACTCAGGCTTCTTGTGTGAGATAAAATTTGCCTCCATGTGGGCCTTTGACACATCAATTAACTGCCTCTTTTAGTGCTTAGTCACTCCACTTCATGTGCTTGAAAGACTCAATGGGTTGGGGACATGTTCCCAGTTTATTTAATTCTGATTTTTTATTATTTTTCTCACTTTTATGAGTAGAAGCGATTTTTCATGGGGTGAAATTAATATTTTCCACCCCAAAGTGGGAACTAGGATAATGTTGGCACTCTAAGGATGAAAATAGACCATTTTCGAGTGCCACATTTTTATTTGTTTCATAAAATTAATTAAAAATTCTTGCTCTACGGGAAATTTTTAATTATTAAAAATTCCTACTAGAACTTAATGCAATTTTGTGAGACTCAAGATAATGCCTAGCATGGTAATATACATTGACCCTAGACTTAGGAAATAGACTCAAGACCTAGTTATTAAGACGTGCCCCAACTTTGGAGGATATGTGAAAAAAATCAATCAATTATTTACCACTAAAAAACAGAAATAAATAATTAAGTGAAAAAACACTCTAGAATGTTTTCTCCTTAGTAATCAGATCCCAAGGGTCTAAGTCTGTTACATAAGTTCATCATGCTAGTGTCATTTTAACAGTTCCCCATGGGGGTAGAGAATTTGCATAGAGAAAGATGAGAGAAAAAGATAGAAGAAGTGAGAGAGAAAGGGGCAAGAATGCCCTGTTGGACTTCTGAAGTTGAAAAATTTGTCAGGTGCCTTGCCCATTGGGCAATGGAGTCCTCCTTATTCTGCTAAGCACTGTTGACACCTAATCATTGGGATTGGGTGAACATTTGTGACTAATGTAAATAGTAAATAATGGAAAATGAAGAGACATCGGGAGGTGAAGCCCAAGAGTCTCTCCCTCCTGTATATAACCATGAATAATCTTAATGAATAAACACAATTTGGATTGAGGAGTTATCTCTTGGCTTGCCATATTCTCCATTCCTATGCTCTCTGTCCTCTGCGTGTTTTCTAATCTAGTGTACATTCACATTTTATGTCATACTCCCTCACCATTGGTTTACTATGTGTTTGGTATGTGTGCACCCACAAACATTGTTTAATACTCCACGCTACTATACCAACAGAATCCCACGCTGCTCCGATGGTTTCTCATACTCTGCCTGCCTTGTTGGTCTCGACCTTCCACATTTTTTTAACGTTGCATACTCCGGTTCCATACCCTGGTTACCTTGCCGTTGCCATACGCTCCCTCCCAACATTGTCTCCACCATTAGCATCCTACACCCTTCGCGTTGGCCTCCATACATAGGTTAACGCTGATTACATAGGTTAAAACCTATCTTGGTATACATCGACCTCCTTGATATACGTCGGCTTCCTTGGTATTCCCACTGCGCATCACACACTGTCTCTCCACCACAGTCGATTCCCCTCTGCAACGTTGAACGCTGTCCTCTCCACCACAATCCACATACAACGTTCCTCCATACACACTGCAGGCCTCAATACATCGGTTAATATCCCAATAGCACATTGCCTCCATCGTCATACCACATTTCCAACGGCCTCACCTATGTACCACTGTGGTATATCCATCCTGTGTCTTCTCCCACCCTTCCTCCGACGCACTCGCATTACGGACACACCTTTGTGTTACACAGTCCATTGTCAATGCTCCTCACCAGTCCTTCTTGGCCCATTACGTAAATAGCGCCATATGCGCCCTCCCCATATATCCCCTCCTCCACACCACTCCTTCCCCATATAATACTTCTATCATATTACTACTAGAATTGCATTTTTCAGAATGTTGCAACTACAGTGCATTATTTTTTACATCAAAAGTGCATTTTTTTGCCAGCAGAAGTACATTTTTTACACAGTACACATTTTTAAAATGCATTCATTGATCCCTAGAGTTGGAGTAGTTCTCTTTGGGAAAGAGAACTATCTAGAATGGTCGCGGAAGATAAAACACACTCTCATTTTCAATGAGCTGTGGAAAAGAGTTTGTGTAGGAGAAGGAGATATTGAACCTACAAAGCCTACCTCAGACAAGGAATTCGCCATTTGGGAAAACATGAACAACAAGGCCTATGCGTTGGTTGCAGCATTTGTAAATGAAGAGGTGAGTCACCATATTTCACCATTTTCAAATGCTTTTGAAGCCTTACAGAAGTTGAAGGAACTCTATGACTCACACTCTGAACTTGAAGTTGTCCAATTGATGATTAAATTGTTTAGTCTTGAATTAAAAAATGATGATCCTGTTACTTTGGCATTAGAAGTAAGATCAATTATGCATGATATTAAAGTCAGTAATGTTGAACTAGACATTCCTTTTATAGCTTTTGTCAAGGCACTTTATCCCACTTATTCAAATTATCTTGAGTCATTGGAAGCAAATGGAAACCTCAGAGATTACCTTTGACTCCCTTGTGAAAAAGTTTGTTGAGAGAGAGAAGGCTTTTGGGAAAAAGACAACTCTTCAGTCTTCTAAAGAAGTTGTGTGTCTTGCACATAGAGAGAAGGATCATGCTCAAGATTCTTCTAAGGGAAGAGGAAGAAGAAATTTCAGAGGTAGGGGGGCAAACACTCTCAAGGAGAAAAGTTTGATCTTCATTGCATATGTTGCAATAGAGATGGATCACATGATGAGTCCACATGCAAGTTGCCTTGGGACAAAATTGAGCAGGAAAGAAATCAAGCCAAAGGTAAAACCAATGACAAAGAGAAATATAAAGCACTTGAATCTGCTCACTATGTCGTGGCACATTGTAATATTGGAGTAAACGAAGACTTGTTTAATGCTTCACTTGCTTCTTGGAAAAATGATTGGTTGCTTGATTCAGGAGCAATTTGCCCCATGACTTTTAGAAGAGATTTTTTTGAAGAATTTACTGATAATGTTGATGGAGCAGTATACTTTGCAGACAAATCAAAACTCAAGCCATCAGGGGTTGGCACAATCAAGCTCAAATTGCCTGGTCTTCAAGACTTTCTACTGCATGATGTTTTATATCTCCCACAACTGAGGAGAAACTTGTTGTCCTTGGTCCACATCCGCCAGCAAGGACACTCACTTCATATGTTTGATGGCAAGGTTGAGGTTAGAAAAGTATCAAATCACTCACTTGTCATGACGGGGATAGAAGAAGAAAGACTTCTGAAGCTGCAATGTACCTCTGCTCGTGCACAAAATTTCTCATACAGTTCTCATTATGATGAAGGTACATTTCCATCAAGTCTTTTATGGCATGCTAGGTTTGGACACTTGAACAATGACAACCTTCGCTTGTTGAAGAAAATTGGTGTTACTGGTTTGCCTGCAATTCCTAGGAAACTTAAGCAATGTGATGCTTGTATTCTAGGAAAGCATAACAAACAATCCTTTCATGATTCACATTCCAGAGCACATAGAAAACTTGAACTCATTCAGTCACATTTATGTGGTCCAATGCTTGTTCCTTCTGCAAATGGAATTAAATATATGATGACATTTATTGATGACTAAACCGGAATGTGTTGGGTTTATTTATTGAAGAAAAAATTTGATGTTTTTCAAACATTCAAGAACTTTCATACATGGATTGAAAATGATGCACAATCTCATGTTGGCTCTATTCGCACTGATAATGGAAAAGAATACACTTCAAATGAATTTGAAAACTATCTTCGCCAACATGGGATCAAACATCAAACAATTATGCCTTATAATCCCCAACAGATCGGAGTAGCTGAATGAATGAATAGGACAATCTTAAATATGGTATGTTCAATGATGTTTTCAAGAATGTAAAATTGATGTTTTGGCCTGATGCAGTTCTATGTGCTGTATATGTAAAGAATAAATGTCCATCTAATGCTATTAGAAAGAAGACTCCTTATGAAATGTGGTATGGCCACATTCTTTTGGTAAAGCATCTCAGGGTCTTTGGTTCCACCTGTTATGCCTTGATACCAAAGGTACAAAGAAACAAACTTGGTGCAAGGAGTCGTACGTGTATCTTCTTGGGGTATTCAAATACCTCCAAAGCATACCGTCTCTATGATGAAGTTAATAAGAAGTTTGTTGTATCTAGAGATGTAATCTTTCTTGAATCTTCCAAAGTTGACAATGCTGTTGAGCGACGGCTTGATCCCTTCGATAGATTCAGACATGCAAAATCGTTCCAAGAATTTGATAATCAGATTCCACATCTTGAAGGGGGGATTCCTATTATGGATCAATCTGTGGAATCTTCTTCTGAAGCACTCTCTCCCCCACATGAAGTTCCAACCATTGATGATACTTTGAGTGATGTGATTGACAAAATTGGGAGAATCAATCTTGATTCAGTCCCAGCTCAGTCAACTGAGCAGCCTGGGCCATCTTAAAAAGGTCCTCCAAAATGGCTGACAAAGACACTTGAAAGTGTTCTTCTTGATGAGGTTGGATAGATAGGAACAAGAAATTCAACTAAACAAAATGGAGGTGATGTAGATGATTCTGATTCACCTATTGATATGGATGTTTCTTATGATTGTGAATTGAATTTGTCTACAGGTTTTGAACCAACTTCCTTCAAAGAAGCCTATTCTCATGATGAATGGAAAGAAGCGATGCAAAAGGAGTATGATGCCTTGATAAGGAATGGCACTTGGAAGCTGGTTGAACCTCCATTGGGAACCAAACCAATTGGCTGCAAGTGGGTCGACAAGAACAAGTATAAAGCTGATGGCTCACTTGACAAGCACAAAGCCAAGCTTGTGGCAAAAGGTTTTGCACAGAAGGAAGGAGTCGATTATGAGGAGACTTTTGCCCCCTCAGCAAAATGGGCTACCATCTGGACACTTTTTGCCTTGGCAGCTCAGAACGGTTGGAAAGTCCATCAAATGGATGTAAAAACTACTTTCTTGAATGTAGATCTGAAAGAAAATGTTTTTATGTCCCAGCGAAAAGGATTTGTTGTGAAGGGACATGAACATAAAGTAGGCAAACTTGTGAAATCTTTGTATGGCCTCAAGCAAGCGCTGCGAGCTTGGTATGAAAAGTTAACTGAGCATCTTTTGAAACTCAACTTCAAATATTACTATCTTGATGATGCAACTTTGTTTGTCAAGAAAGTTGGAAAAATAGTTGTATATCTTGTGGTATATGTAGATGACTTTTTGATGACAGGGAACAATGAGTGCAACATTGCATCCATAAAGAAGGAATTGAGGAAAGGTTTTGAAATGACTGACTTGGGCTATGTTCACTACTATCTTGGTATTGAAGTAACTCAACATTCGAAGTATATATTTCTCTCTCAAAAGAAGTACATTGGAGATCTATTAAACAGGTTTGGCATGGCTAAGTTCAATCCTTTGACTACTCCAACGGAACATAACTTGAAGCTCACATTCATTGAAGGAAAATAATTTGAGGATGCAACAAAGTATAGACAACTTGTAGGAAGTCTCAACTACCTGACTACTACCAGACCGGATATTTCATTTGCTGTTGGAATCCTCTCCAGGTTTATGCAAAAGCCTTGTGAGGGACATTCCTCTGCTGCAAAAAGAGTTCTAAAGTACTTGAAGGAAACCCAAGACTTTGGACTCAAGTATACACAGGTGGGCGACTTCAGCTTGATTGGATACTTCGATTCAGACTTCGATAGAGACAAAGAAATTGGGGTATCCACTTCAGGTTATGCTATGAGTCTTGGATCAGGAGTTGTCTCTTGGAGATCACGCAAACAATCAGTTCCAACAGATTCCACAACAGAGGCAAAATATATGGTAGCAGCTGAGGCAACAAAAGAAAGTGTGTGGCCCAGGGAAATTTAGGAAGATTTGTAGATAAAACAAGTACATTCAACTCCACTCATGATTGACAACACCTCTGTAATAAAGTTGGCCAAGAACCCAAAGTTCCATGATCAAACGAAGCACATCAATACAAAATACCATTTGATTCGACATCATGTTGAGGCCAAGACAATCCATGTACACCATTGTTCGACTAATGAGCAGATTGCAGACGTCTTCACCAAAGCGCTTGGAAGAGAAAAGTTCGAAAGATTCAGAATGATGCTTAGACTCACCAATATCCCTTCAGATTAAGGGGGGAATGTTGACACTTAATCATTGGGATTGGGTGAACATTTGTAAATAATGTAAATAGTAAATAATGGAAAATCAAGAGACATCGAGAGGTGAAGCCCAAGAGTCTCTCCCTCCTGTATATAACCATGAGTAATCTTAATGAATAAACACAATTTGCATTGAGGAGTTACCACCTGGTTTGACAAGTACAACTGTTGGCTACGTGGGGCCTGACCCAGGTTCAGCAGTGAGTTTAGCCAAGCAAATCCCAGTACTACTAGCCCTTTCGGCAACAATCCGCGGAGCGCGGATTGAGGTCTCACCCGAAGTAATATGGGAGGGTGCTGGAACTAGGTTTCCACACCCTAGGGATGTCTTGATGAGGGTGCTGGAGGTTCGTGATCCCAGCCTACGCGCTGTGCTGCGTAGCTTCGTGAATACATTATTCTTCCGATCCGATCTTTACTGTGCTATTATATTAGTGTTTAACTTAGTTTGTGCAGGCCCAATGTTCTTATTAACTCCAACTTTCAGATAAGCGCGCGTATTCGAAAACAATATAAACGCATAAAGATAACCAGAATATAGAAATACAAATCTACAAACAGAGGCACAATATTCCGAATCAAACTTATCTTATTAATACTCAAGTTCAGTTATAGACCTGACTCTGCCCTGCGCATTCAGCTGCAGGGGTCTGCGCACATAGCTGCGGACTCTACTAGGCCTCCGCACACTCAGTTGCAGAGCTTCTACCTATCACTATGACCCAATACCTTCAGATCCACTTCTAACTTCTAATCATGCCTTCACATCTCTCTTTTACTTCTCCAAAACTAAGACTCCTTTTACACTTAGAGCCTCGCTCGATTTATACAATCCCATGGTCTGCGGACCATGGGTAGGCCGACACACCTTACATTAAATTACATTATCTTAGGGCGGACAACCATAGGCTCTTGCGCTTCGTGCCCGCATTTCCCCGGGTCTTTACATTACACTTGACCAAAATTCGGGCCTCAAGCCCCAAAAACATGCTATGGGGGGATCCACTGCCCAACAAGAACTGAGCAGGTAATAGGGCCTATGGAATTTTTGCACTCCCATGTCATCTCAAGGATAACCAATCATCATCCGGGTTCTAGAGCAAGTAGTGCCCATTAAACAATGGTAAGGACAACCTGAGGTCATCCTAGTTCCATTTGGGCACATCATCAGTAAGTCCAACACCTAACCTCAATGGCGTAAAGTTTCAACATTTGGGGGTACTCATGGGAGTCAAGTACCATGTGGAATCATCTTATAGCTCAATGCTCATCTTTGGAGGGGCAACATTGTATCATCACAGTCATAACTGTTTTCTGGATGGGGTACAATGACGTTTAGAGTGCTGCTGAAGGGGAAGACCAACCCTCAAGGGACCTCTAATGCTATGATAGAACCATAACACCATGTGACAAAAGCCTCTTAAAATCAAGTGAAATTGACAATCATTAGGACAATAGCCATTAATGCATCATTGTGGACCATACCTAATGTTAGGGGAACAAGAATACTTCACACAAAACTCATCTTCAAATGTCTAATTAGATTTGTACATGTAAACAAGTTACCTCACTTATATTAAGGATGATTGGGTCAACAACCTTAGTAGGTGTTTCTAGCCCCTAAGAGGAGTGACATGTGCTAGGTTAGCCCATCAATCCATAGATATGTGCGATAATGATGGTTATGAAGTGGAAAAGACTCCATGGCAGGTGCCATAGTCTTGTGACTAGATAATGGGGGTCCAACATCTTGAGTGTATAGATGTACGGAGGGGGGAGGAGCAATTGTGGGGGCGTGAGTTAGCCCCTTCCTTGGCCTACTTTTTCCACCCATTTGGTGCACCTTTTACTTTTTATGATTTGTCTTTATTGGGTGCATAGTTGATGAGCCCAAGCTTACTGTTGAAACTTTCCATTACCCCTTTAAGATGAAGTAGTTTCTCGCTCATTAGGGTTGGAGATGAAGAGTGCCAATCCCATTGTCCAATAACCACCAGCCCTAAGGATGGAGATGAACAACAGGGAAAGATGGAGAGTGATAATTATAGATTTCTTGGACACACTGCCTCAATTAGTGCCTCCCCAGTAGTGCCCTTCGTAAATCCTAAGGCTTGATAGAAGGTCCCACTTGATTAGAGTCAAATACTAACTTCCCAGGTGAAGTAAGGGAACAAGAATACAATTGAGATCAGTCAATCATCCAAATTTTCCCCTATGATCCATATCAGTATGATCATAAGATTAAGTGAAATCACATGTTTGCAAACGGTTGAAGTACCCGTCCATGGATGACCCACCTTCGTCCAGGAAGAAATGTTGGATGGAAGAGAAATTTGACTAGAGCAATTAGTGGTGAAGCATGGCAAACTGTTATGTGCTGATCATATAGGGCTGCTGGCTGGCTGGCTGGCTCTTCCAAGAGGAGAAATATTTTTTATCCTAAGAATTGCCCACTTTTTGTTGGGTAACAAGACCAAGAAAGAAATATTTGACTCATTTGACCTTGTAAATAGCAAACACAATGGATTTGTTCATCATGGACCTGTTATGAAGTATCCTATGTAACTAGGGACTGAATTAGGGGTTGGCACCCCATATTGGACCCAAAGTGTAAGGGAATACCCCAAAGGAGTGACTCAAAGGGACAAAGTGAACTAAACCAGTGACCGAAGGCCAGAGGAAAGGTAGTAAGAGGTCTTATATGTAAGGTAAAGTAAGTGGACTCATTGAACGTGGTCTAGCATAGCAGGATGGTAGAGGGATATCAATGTGATCATTGGTCAGGTCATGCATGGACATGAAACAGAAGTGGGCCACACTGTGGCATACCTAATTGTAGGTGTATGTGAGTACTAAAGTGTGAAATCCATATGCCATTGAGAGACCCAGATTTGGAGATGAACAGAAGCTAAAGGCATGACATGTAACCAGGGTTACTATCGTAGGGAACCATTGAAAACTACAGCTGTTACCTAATAGGTATGGTGGTTGATGGTAAACTCATGTGCCCTTCAATTTTGTAGTTACCTTTTTGTTAATGTAAAAGTTTCGAGCTTTTGTATTAAGGAGGGATAATGTTGATTTTCTAGCGTGGACAGACTAGATATAATTTTCTTCAACAGGTATCTACTTCAAATGATTAATTTGACAGTATTTGTCCATTATTTATAGCATCATCAAGCAGTTACACAGAAGAAAAATCAACATTTAAACATGACATGAGCAGTAAAGAGAACAATGCAACAATAAGACAAGAGACACAAAGAATTAGGCCTGAGGCCAGGACAAAACCCACAAGGGGAAAACCCGTAAATCTTTCCTTATGCAAGAGAGAGTTTGCATTCTAATGAGGAGCAAACAGTATTCTCTCTCGTTTTGCTTTTTCTCTATTTTTTCTTATATTGTTTTCCTTGTTTCTGCAATATCACAGCAAAGCAGTGGATCTAGTTGCATCTGTAGTTTCTTAATTATGTAAATGTTATTAAAATGATTTGTGTAACATCTGCAGAGATGATTTTATTTGGAGACAATAGGAACTTCTACCATTTTATATGCCCAACACTTGAAACAGTTCTGATTTCCGATGTTTTGCAGGGACCTTGGATGGCTTTTTGTTTGACTCTGATGATGATGGAGACAAAGGGGCTGCAGCAGCAGGAGCACAACTTGACCAAAAGAATGAAACAACAGAGATGGCTGATACAAAACCGCAAAAGAAGTCAGATAAAGGATTGGTATGGAAGCCATGATCTGTATATGTTTGTTTCTAGCTTATTTGTGGGTTGTTTATCGGATGTCTGTAGTAGCAATTTACAAGCAAGCTTAGTTTTGAGGTTTTATTAGATTTATTGGTAATAAAAGTGATAGGTCAAATTACTTTTTCTAACTAAATTGAATTATTGAGACTTATGGGCTGATGGTTTTAGCCCTTCACATCTGTCCTTTTCCAATGGATACTCATTCTTCTTGTTCTGTCTGTTAATACTAATGATATTTTTGTAAGTATAACCATATTTTCAAAGATTTAACTGCTAGGTAGAAATTAGAATTTGCTTCTAACGAGACATGATTTATAAATTGGCAGAAGTGCTCAGTGCAGTTAAATTGATTTTTGTAACAGGGAGCAACCTTTACCCTTTACCTCCATGGCAGCCACCTTAGATGTATATAAAACATTCTTTTAACCTGCAATCCTTGAGATTCCAGTAGATGTAATAGATTAGAATATAATCAACGGTTTGAATTTTACAGCTACTTTATCAGTAGCATTAACAAGTGGACATTTGAACTACAAATGTCATAAGTTGCCTGAAACATCATAACTAGTATTACTCATAACACAAAAGTTGTTGTAATCGAGCATTTCCAAGATTTATGAAACACGTAAATATGTGTATATACTATACATACTAGCATGATGCAGCAAGGATTAGATACCAAATATCATATCTCCATTGACAACTAGTAAATATAATGTTATACAAGATTCAGTTAAGGCATCCACTGAGGAAGGCTATGAGTTTTTGGTTGATTGATTTTCTAGGGGACCATGGAGCATAATAGTGTATGCTACGTAATTGTATTCACTATAAAGAGAAGTGCTTTGTGGCATTTGCCTCTGTTCTAAATTTATCGAATGCAATATATCATAGTTCACTATAGAAAATTATAAACATACTTTGTAAGTTTGTGGAGACTATGTCATGACTAGTCTTGCTCCAAAGTGCCATACAATTTCATATATATATATATATATTCACTTTCTTCCAAAAAAAAAAAGGTTTATATTCATATTTGTAAGGTGAAATCACAATATTCTTCATAATGCTTTTTCAGGCTCATGAAGCATACAGTCTTGAGAACTGTTCCTGACACTGACTCTGCTCTACTCTATGTCTACTTATAAACAGTCTTCCAGGTTCCTTGAAGGCAACCTTTACAGTAGCAAAAAGGTTTCTTCATCCAGACCAAAGGCTCCAGCGCAAAACTTTAGAACGTTGTAACAAAACGAAAAAACAATTATATCTAGCTAAAGGTATGAACCCCTGATTTTAAAACAGAACAGGGTTAGTGCCTGATCCAAGTGACCCCTCTCTTAACTTTTGTTCATTTTGGTTCCCTTCCTCTAACAACAGAGCTTCATTTGATATCTGATCTGCCAGAATATTGGACTCTATATGTTGGAACTCGGGAGGTTTTCATCTTATTATTAGATTTTCATTACATGATAATTACTTATGGGATTGTTAGCATATTTATTATTATGCTTTCCTTCCTTCATCAAGCAATTATTATAAAACATGAGGATCACAGAAGACAATAGAACACAAGATATAGGCTCCAAGCTAGGGCAAAACCCCTACAAGGGGAAACCCAAAAAAATCTCTTCTTATAGAATCAGATCAAATGAGATATTGAAGACCCATAACATCTGAAATTTCCACCTCTAGATGCCAAGTCAAACCTTCCTTCCTTCCAGCAGATTCATCAACAATAGATCAGTAAGAAGAGGCAAACCAAGACAGATCTTCCACAAACCCTAGCTTCAAGAAGAGATCTTTTCTTCAAGACTTTGTCATCCACTTCTTCGCGGCCCTTCTCTGTGATATTTCAGACCAAAATCATCCAAGTATGTGTCCAAATTGTTGGAAATGTAACTAGTTTCAGTTTTCATAATTGTTGTTGTACTCATTTCAATATTTATCTTATGTAACAAACAAGAGAAGAAACAAAAATGTTGTTTTTATAAAGCATGGGTTGCATGCTCATTATTGATTGTCTTCTAGGTAAAATCATGTTCTTCATGCTTCTAGGGTTTGTTATGTTAGAAAATTAGAAAGACAGATTTTCTTATACTTGATAATTCCTTGTGATGTTCTTGACTTCTTATTAGGTTTTCTTTATATCTTCTTTCTTTTGTTCATCAAGCAATTACCAAAGCAAAAGTACATAAAACAATGGATACCAGATATAGGCACTATGCTAGGGAAAAACCCCTCTATAGGGGAAGACCTAGTCAAAATTTTCTTCCTTTCAATAGTATTCTTTGAGACTCTTCACCCTAAACAAAGACCAGAACTTCCCTCCACACCAAGTTAGCCTCCCAGATCTTCGACCTCTCTTCCAACAACTTCAACTATGTAGCAGCTTTTGGCATTAGCGAAACTTGGAAGACTTCGATCTCCCGAACTAGGGCACGAAACAAAGAGAGAGAGGCACCAAAATTGTGTATTTCTTCTTCTCCTTAGACTCCACCCAACTCGCACTTCCTTCTCCTCCTTCTATTTCGCACTTCTTCTAACTTCAAGAGAGATCGAATTTGCTTATGAGAGAAAGTGCTCCAAATGAATTTGACTTCTATTTATAGGCTTCAAGGGAGGTCGAATTGATGTCCTTAGGCCAACTTGATGTGGGGGATACATAAATTTTATTTGACTCAGTACTAAACCTTTTTACATGATTCAAAAGCCCAAGAAGGGTCTCTTTAAAAGTACAATGACTCTATTGATTTAGAATAAATCCTAGAAGTCCTCAATGAGGACTTTGACCTAAAACATGGTGACCCAAGCATGAAACCCATGCTTTAATAAGTCAATAATAATAATAAAAATTCTTTTCTTTACTCTTGACAAGTACATTACAAGTGTTGAAAAATGTAACTATGTTTGGTCTTCATTAATGTACTTGAGTTATCATGAAATGTACTTGTCAAAAGAATGATTATTATTGTAACCATGATTTATTAAAGCATGGGTTTCATGCTTGGGTCATCATTATATTAGTCAAAGTCCCCATTGTGGACTCCTAGGATTAATATTGAGTTTATGAGTCATTGTACATTCAAAGAGACCCTTCTTGGGCTTTTGAATCATGTAAAAATGTTTATTATTGAATCAAATATGATTTATGTATCCTCCACACCAAGTCGGCTTAGAGGAGATCAAGTCGACCCAAGGACACTTATTCGACCCACAAGAAGCCTATAAATACAAGCTAGTCGGAGTCATTTGGAGCATCACATCTCAAGCTAGTTTGATATCTCAAGAGTAACTGGAGAAGTGTGAAGTTTGTTGTCGGGAAGCCAATGGAAGTGCGAGTTTGGGGAAGTGTAAGGAGAAGAAAAAAATCGAACTTTTGGTGCCTCTCTCTCTCTCTGTTTCATGCCCTAGTTTGGGAGATCGAAGTCTTCCAAGTTTCGCTGTTGCCGGAAGCTGCTGCCTAGTCGAAGTTGCTGGAAGGGGTCGAAGATCTGGGAGGTTGACTTGGTGTGGAGGGAAGGTCTAGTCATTGTTTAGGGTGAAGAGTCCTAAAGAATACTATTGAAAGGAAGAATTATCTTGACTGGGCTTTCCACTCGAGGGGGGTTTTGCCTTGGCATAGTGCCTATATCTTGTGTCTCTTGTTTTGTGATGTTCATACACACATAATATGATAATTGCTTGATGAAAGACAAGATAATAAAAAAGTAAAATAAGCCAACACACTTACAAGTAATTATCAAGAAAGGATAATCAAACCCTAATATAACTACTTTGATTTTCCAACATGGTATCAGAGCTAAGGTCAGGAAGAGTCGAAGATCACTTTGTTGGCATGGATTCTCCCTCTATGATGAACTACATAAGAATGGGTATCAACACTCTTGGAAGCTGGATCAAGAAGGTTATCTACTACTTATTCAACAAGGTCAAAGGTCAAGGATTCACTATTGCTCTTACAGGTTCTCTTGCTGATGACAACACATGGAATCATGGATGATTGATAGTGGAGCATTGAGACACATGACAGGAGAAAGTAAACAACTTCATACACTATTAAAGGAGCCATCTTCTCATGCAGTGGAATTTGGTGACAACAAAAGCTATGTTGTTAGAGGCCTAGGATCAACATCATTGAAGCTGGACAATGGATCGAAGGTGCATCTCAACAACATTTTGTATGTTCCAGGTTTGAAAAAGAATTTTCTTTCTATGTCTTGTTTAGAAGATAAAAGGGAAAGAATAGCTTTTGTTGAAGGAAAAGTATTGGTTTGTGGAAAGGACTCCAGCATTGATAAAGCTAGGGTTATTGGAGTCTGTGAAGGAAATCTTTATAGAGTCATTATGACCACCTCCTCAAGCTCTGGTTCATATGGAAATAAGTCCCATTGAGCTATGGCATAGGAGGTATGGTCATCTACATTATAAGGTGATCCCTACTCTTAGTCAACTTGTTCATTGTATTCCTCATATGAAGTTGGATCATGAATGTGTGTGCAAGGGATGCTCTTTGGGAAAACATACAAGAAATCCATTTCACAATAGTGAAACTAGGTCTAAAGAGATATAGTCCTCATCCATTCCGATGTGTGTGGGCCCATTTCTGTAAAATCACTTGGAGGTCATCTCTACTATGTGACATTTATTGATGACCATTCTAGAAAGACATGGCTCTACCTTCTCAAAACAAAAGATGAAGTATTTGATAAGTTCAAGGAGTTTAAGGTTGAAGTGGAAACCCTAACCGAAAGAAAGATAAAAACTTTGAGGTCTGATAATGGTGGGGAATACACTTCTAAGGAATTGATTGCATATTGTAAGGAAGCAAGTATTAAGAGGGAGCTCATTGTTCCCTATTATCTCGAACAAAATGGATTGGCCGAAAAGAAGAATAGGTCAATTGAAGAAGGCATTCGAATTATGCTCCTTGATCAAGATCTACCAAAATTCTTATGGGGAGGAGCAGCAATAACAACTGTATACATTCAAAATAGAAGTCCTCATAAGAGTCTTGATAATACAACACCTAAAGAAGTTTTCACAGAAAAGAAGCTGAGTGTGGATCACCTCCGAATCTTTGGAAGTCCAGCATATATCCATGTTTCGAAAGACAAGCGAAAGAAGTTGGACTCCACAAGTATCAAGGGAATATTCGTTGGATATAGTCTCTCTTCAAAAGCTTGTAGAATCTACATCAAGGAAGGAAGATGTATTGAAGTAAGTAGGGATGTCATATTTGATGATAATCAAGCATACAAGAAATCAAAGGATATTCCTATTGATTCTGATGACAAAGAAGTTCCCATATTTGAAGAAGAAGGAGTTCATCATGAAAACTTTACTACAAATCTCGAAGAAGGACCAAGTGAGCCTATTCAATCAGTGGCCATCCCAACCATAAGGAAGAGGCCAGATTGTTTGAAAGCTACATTGGAAGATGCTGAAGGACATGAAGCTGTGAAAGGAACCTTTAGGGAAAGAAAGAGACCAAAAAGATATTCTGGTTATGTTGCATATATGACAAAATTGATAGAAGCCGAACCATATACATTCAAGGAAGTTGCGCATCGAGAGGTTTGGAAGAACGCAATCCAGGAAGAATATCAATCCATCATGAAGAATGGGGTTTGGGAAATCGTTCCTAGACCTAGTGACAAATCGGTTGTCACATCTAAATGGATCTATAAGATGAAACATGCAGTTGATGGAAGTATAGACAAGTATAAAGCAAGATTCATTGGAAGGGGTTTCTCTCAAAAGGAAGGCATTGATTATGAAGAAACCTTTGCACCTATAGCCAGGTACACTACCATTAGATCGTTGGTTTCATTGGCTGCTACGATCGGGTGGAATATCCATCAAATGGATGTGAAGACCACATTTCTGAATGGGACCATTGATGAGGAAGTGTACATCGAACAACCCGAAGGCTTTGAAGTTAATAGGGACTCTCATGTTTGTAGACTTAAGAAGGCCCTATATGGCTTGAAGCAAGCACCTAGGGCATGGTATGCAAGGATGGATGCATATCTACTTAGAATTGGGTTCATGAAGAGTTCTGCTGATCTGAATCTCTACATTAAGGTTGTGAATGATGAGCCCGTCATTATTCTACTATATGTGGATGATCTATTCATCACAAGTGTGGAGCGAAGAATTCAAGAATGCAAGAAGATGTTGGCAGCTGAATTTGAAATGAAGGATCTAGGACTGATGCACTACTATCTAGGTCTAGAAGTATGGCAGAGACCTCGGGAGATATATTTGGGGCAAGGAAATTACATCATCAAGTTGTTGGAGAAATTTGGGATGATGGATTCCAAGCTGATGACTACTCCTATGATCACTAATCTCAAGAACTTGAGGGACTCTGACTCTAGTCTTGTGGATCCTACCTCCTATCGTCAATTGGTGGGTTCCCTAATGAATATGGTAAATACTAGGCCATATATATGTTTTGCAGTAAACATTCTTAGTCAGTTTCAGTTGGAGCCCTAGATAGCTGCTAAACATATACTAAGATATCTTTGTGGCACTATATATCATTGCCTAAAGTATGATAGTAAGGAGGTCAAGCTAATTGGCTTCATAGACTTTGATCGGGGTGGCAGTGAAACCAATGGAAGGAGCTTTGCCAGAGGATGTTTTAGTCTGGGAGCTGCTATGATCTCATGGATGAGTAGGAAGCAAGATCTCGTTGCGTTGAGTAGTGTCGAGGCAGAATATGTGGCTGCATGTGAAGTAAGAAAGGAGGCTGTTTGGTTAAGGAAGCTTTTGACATATTTGTTTGAGAAGTCTCTGGGTCCTATTGTGATTAATTGTGACAATCAAAGTTGTATCAAGATGTCTGGAGATCCTGTGTTTCATTCGAGGACGAAACATATCAATAATAAGTTCCACTTTATTAGGAACCTGGTGTAGGATGGGATCGTGAAGCTGGAGTATGTCTCGACAGATGAACAAGTAGTAGACATACTAACAAAGGCTCTTCCGAATAAGAAGTTTTAGTATCTGAGAAACTTGCTGGGTTTGGTAGACATTGCTAATTGTATTGATGATAAGGCTTCTTTACTTTTCCTTTTGGTACTTTTGTTTCTTTTCAAGGATGAGGTCAATCCTTTCTTTCTAGGACTTGTAGTTTGAGGCTCCTTCAAGTTTGTTCTCTCCCTTGTCTATATGTTAGACATCTTCCTTGAATATAGTGGACTCTTTCCCTGAGGTAATCCTTTTGAGTGGTTCTTTAATCGAGTGCCTGAGACTGCCTTTTTCTTCTTTCTTCACCAAAGCTCTGATACTATGTTAGAAAATCAGAAAGGTAGAAAGATCTTCTTATACTTGATAATTAATTGTGATGTTCTTGACTTCTTATTAGGTTTTCTTTACATCTCAGACAAGGATTTATATTAAATCCTAAGACTTATGACCATTAATAACTAGGTCAACACACATATCTAGGAATTGATTATCATGCATAAGCATACCATATGTCAGACAACATTAATAGATTAGACATACACTGACCTATACCAAGCTAGGGTTTCGACCAAATGGACGCACATATATATACCTAGGGTTTCATTCCTAGGATCTTGCTTTCATAACAAAGGTTTTGCTTATAGTCCCAACCAATCCCTAAAAATCTAGGGTTTCATAACATAGCAAAGCAAACCCTACTATTCCAAAAATTTTGAAGGTTCGAGATTTCAGAGAAACATCATTCAACCCTAACAAGTTAAGATTTCATGATCATACCGAAATCCCAATCATGACATCATCAACAAGAACTTCAAATAGCATTTCACAATATCCCTAAGTAGTTTAGGGTTTCAAATATTCACATTAGCATACCCTTAGTTTAGGGTTTTCTAGAGAACCTGTCTAGGGTTCTATAAAATCAGTTAAGAATAGGAGTGGGGTAGATTTATCAAGTGATGAATCACCCAAAATAAGAATCAATATGATTCAATATAGATAGACACAACAATGTTAGTAATAGATTCTCAAATGAATAAAAAGTTACTATAAAGAAATCAATGTTTTGTAGACATACCTTTGTTTCTTGACAAACCTTATCTTGGGTGGCTTTCTTCCATACTCCTTGAGGATATGGCAGATGTCTTCCTAATCAAGACAATAGATGGAGAATGGTGTTTAGTATTTAATATAATCAAAACTTAAATAAGTACATGAACCCAAAAACTAAAAGGAAATGAGATACTTATCTTTGGGAGTTGTTGGGGGCTCCCTCCAAAGCTTGAGGGATGCCTATAAACTTATAAAACAAAAGAAAAAGTCTTTTCCAAAAACATGTTAAAACCTATAAATTCTAAAAATGTAAAATAGGATATCTAGGACTAAAAGCAAAGGACTTAATAGTGTAAATCCCTTATATCAGATTCTTCGGGTTTGACTATCTTTGGGTCTCCTTCTTCAGCGATGTTAGCATGATCTCTATCTCTCTTCTTATTCTTTGGATTGTTGGGACAATCACTTTTGTAGTGACGCTTCTTATGACATTGATAACATTCTACCTTGGACATGTCTACTTTCTTCCTTGGTCCTTTCGATTTCTTTCCTTTGTGTTGAGCAGTGTAGGCATTTGATACTCCTTCAGGATTGGCAACTAGAGAGATCCTCAATTCTTCTTGACTGTAGGCAGTCCATAGTTCTTCAAAAGTGGGAGCTTCCTTCCAACTGTTAAGACCTGCAACAAATGCACCCCAAGTAGGTGGCAATACTAATAGAGCAGTGATCACAAGTTCTTTGTCTGGAACCCATTCATCAATGGCCAAAAGATCATCTTTGATTCTTGCTATCTTCACAAAGAAGGAGGCCATTGTATCTTCTTTTGTCATCTTTGTGGTTCTTAGTTCATTTTTCAAGCTTGCCACTTGACCAATGTTCTTAATAATGAAAAACTTTGACAAGGCTTCATACATTTCTTGAGCATGATTGGTGTTGGTTATAAATGGGACAAGATTATCCTTTATTCCTTCTACCATTAGAGTTATGGCTACCAATTCCAATTCTGTGAACTTTACTTTGTCAACATCACTAGAGTCATCTGTAGGCTTCTTTACTTTTCCTTTGGTACTTTGTTCTTTTCAAGGATGAGGTCAATCCTTTTCTTCTAGGACTTGTAGTTTGAGGCTCCTTCAAGTTTGTTCTCTCCCTTGTCTATGTTAGACATCTTCCTTGAATATAGTGGACTCTTTCCCTGAGGTAATCCTTTTGAGTGGTTCTTTAATCGAGTGCCTGAGACTGCCTTTTTCTTCTTTCTTCACCAAAGCTCTGATACTATGTTAGAAAATCAGAAAGGTAGAAAGATCTTCTTATACTTGATAATTAATTGTGATGTTCTTGACTTCTTATTAGGTTTTCTTTACATCTTCTTTTTTTTGTTCATCAAGCAATTACCAAAGCAAAAGAACATAAAAAATAGACACCAGATATAGGCACTATGCCAGGGCAAAACCCCCCTCGAGGGGGAAACCCAGTCAAAATTCTCTTCCTTTCAATAGTATTCTTTGAGACTCTTCACCCTAGACAAAGACTAGACCTTCCCTCCACACCAAGTTAGCCTCCCAGATCTTGGACCTCTCTTCCAGCAACTTCAACTACGTAGCAACTTCCAGCATCAGGAAGCATCCTGCATCAACCAAAATTGGAAGACTTCGATCTTCCAAACTAGGGCACGGAACAAAGAGAGAGAGGCACCAAAATTTCGTTTTTCTTCTTCTCCTTTGACTCCACCCAACTCGCACTTCTTTCTCCTTCTCCTATTTCGCACTTCTTCCATCTTCAAGAGAGACCGAACTTACTTGTGAGAGAGAGTGCTCCGAATGAAGTCGACTTACTTCTATTTATAGGCTTCAAGGGACGTCAAGTTGATGTCCTTAGGCTGACTTGATGTGGAGAATACATAAATTATATTTGACTCAGAATAAATCCTACAAGTTCTGAATGGGGACTTTGACCTAAAACATGGCGACCCAAGCATGAAACCCATGCTTTAATAAGTCATAATAATAATAATAAAAATTCTTTTCTGTATTCTTTTGACAAGTACATTACAAGATGACTCAAATACATTTAATGAAGACCGAACATAGTTACATTTTCCAACATGTTAGGCCATAGGATTTATCCTCATGAGTCAAAGGAGTCAACATCATGTTTATAAGACCCTTTCAGGCAAAATGTAATTGGAAAAAGAATTATTTTTGAGTCTAGAAAGTCCTAGAAACTCCAAAAGTACAAGTTGGCCCTGACAGCTTCAAGTCGGCCTAAAGGATGGAATTCGACCCCTTGGAAGGCTATATAAAGGAGCAGTTTGACCTCATTTGGAACACACTCACAAGTTTGATCTCAAGAAGGAAGTTTGATCTATAGCTGAGAAGTAGAGGAAGAGAGAGAAGGTCTAGAAGAAGAAAGGAATGATGAAAAATCTTGTTTTTGGGCTTAATCTCTCTCACGTGTGAAGGGTTAGGGTTTGTACAACTTCCTAGAAGGCTGAAATTCCAAGTCCGAGATGCAGTAGGACGAAGTGCATTGTCTTGTTACTGGAAGGAAGAATACTCTATCTTGACTTTGTTGACCCTGGGAGGAGCTGTCTTGCTCTAGAAAGGTCTCAAAAAGATGCTAAACTAGGGTTTCTGCAATAGCAACATGGCCGAAGTTGCAGGTCGAATTGCAGTACTAAAGACATGGAGTCGAAGTTGTTGTTTGAAGTTGGTTGGTAGAACTTATTGGAAGGGCTGAATTGGTACTTGGAGGAAGACTTAGGGTTTGGGTCTTTGTTGTCTCATTTGAAGCAAATTCTATAAGAAGATAAGAGTTTTCCGGGTTTTCCCCTTGGAGGCGTTTTGCCCTGGCTAAGAGCCTAATTTTTGTGTCCTTTGTTATTGCTATTTCTATGCTTGATATTTGTTTGATGAAAAGATCTAAATAGAGAACTCAAGAAGACTAAGTAAGTTCATAAGCAAGTATTAAGGTTAAAGAAAATTGATTTAATAAGATGCCACTTTGAATTCTCCAACATGGTTTTAGAGCTAAGGTGAACAAGAAGGCTGCTGGAAGGATCATCTTGTGGACACAAGAAGGGTTTACTAAGGGGAAAAGGAGACCTATTGATCTAGAAGAAGAGTCTCATCAGTGTTAAAGTATGTAATAATGGTTAATTATTGAATAGACTTAGGCATTTTAGTTTATGTTATATTTTTCCTTTTATGTCTTATTGATCAATCCCACATTCATAAAATGGATTGACTCAATGCTTTTGTAACCTATATAAGAAAGTCTCCACTCTCTTATTAATTACACCGAGTATAAAGAACTCATTACCTCTGAGTTATTTCTTGGTTTCTCTATATGCTCGTGTTTTCGTTATATGGTATCATAGCCAAGTTACCGAGCCATGAAACTGTGAGAGTGTGAAGATTCAAGGGATTGTTGTCGGCAGTGAAGGATCGAGGGATTGCTATCGTAGCACAGTGGAGAGCCAAAAGTTTTTTGGGTCAATCAAATGACTTTGTGGTTTTAAAAACCAGTGCTCTGCAAACGTCGTTTTCAGCAACATAACTTTTTTGTTGCAATTTTTTTGTGTACGAAACATCTGTACGCTACACTGTAGCTGCTGCAAATTTCATGTTGAATATTTTTTACCTATCCATAAAAAAACCACCAATTTTCTGTCCAAATGCAGCTGTACAGGTTGTACGGTCTGTATTTTCTCATTTGATTGTTGTTGTTGTTGTTGTAGGTTTTTTTTTTGTTCTCTAAATTCGAAATTGAGGGTCAATTTTCAAAATTAAATCTGAATTGGACAATTATTTTCGAAATTGGACCACAAGTTGTCCACATTAAGTGATACTCTGTTCAAATTGACTGTCGATTGGTTGTAATTTTCGAAATTGACTGTTTATTCGTGTAATTTCCCTCAAATTTTTTCAAATCAGATTGTTTTAGAACAGATTGGATCTGTTTGTACTTGATTTTGGCCCAGATTTGCAGATTTGGTGTTTTAGTTGCTGATTTGTACATTTTCAGTGGGTTTTGAGGAGGATTTGGTCAGTTTATAGAAGATCTACCAAGTTTGACTTGCAAAGATGGCTTCTTTGACCAATATTATGTTGGAAGGAAACCAAAAATTCTCTGGGAAAAACTACAACACTTGGAAGCAACGAATGCTAGCAATCTTTGAGTAGATGAAGTTGTTCTTGGAAAAACTACCTGACCCATAGTTGCGGGTAAAGATCAGGACAAGTTTGATGGCCAAGGCAGAGAGGCCGTGATGGAAAAACTTCAACAAAAGTTTGGCAGCATTTGAAAGATCTTCATGAGACTTCTGACAAAGGGCGGGCTTTCTTTCTAAAGAACATGCTTTTCTCGATCACGATGAGTGAGGGTGCCTCGTTGCAGGAGCACTTGCTCAAGATCAAGGACATCCAGGATCAGTTGCAAACCATTGGTTGGAAGATGGAAGAAGAGGATATGGTGGTTATCACGCTGAAAAGATTACCACGAGCCTATGAACACTTCATAAAAACCCTCAACATCAGTACTACGAATGTTGACTTGAAGTTTGACGAGCTTTGCAACAAGCTCTTACAGCAGGACACAATGAAGAAACAATTCGACAACAATACTGAGACAAAGGGTTTTGAGCAAGCCTTTGTGGCCAATTACAAAGGCAAAGGTAAAGTGGTCAAGAAGCAATCCCAACACAACAGAGAGGATGGCTCGCAGGGACAAAGGACCATCACTTGTCATTATTGTGGCAAGACATGCCATCTGAAATATTGTAGGAAAAGGTTCGCTGACCAGAAATCCAACCAGGGAGGGCCTCAACAAAAGGCTCATGTTGCAGAACACATAGCAAAGGAGGAGTCAACCTTCTATGCTTTCATAGTCGTGATACAAGCAGATAAACCCAAATCATCTGCTTGGTATATTGAATCTGGAGCTTCACTACATTTCACCAACACGAAGGATTGGTACACAGATTTTGGGTCATGTTCATTCAAGGATTCCGTAATCTTTGGTGGTGGGCCAGAGTATACAATAGTTGGTAAATGTAATATTCATATTTCTTTTGGAGAGAAACCCTGACTATTTCTCAATGTCTACTATGTGCCAAGTATGGAAGTAAATCTGCTATCAGTTAGTCAGTTTATGCGGCATTGCTTCAATCTAGATATCAACTTTAGCAATCATAAATGATATATAGTTGACAGGGACAACAAGAAAACTGTTGCTCTTGGTGTGGAGGATCATGGTTTGTTCAGGTTGGTAGACATTGGACAGGTCAAAGAACATGCATTGGTAGCTAAATCTGCATCAGATATCAGTACCCTATGGCATCTGAGGTATGGGCACCTAAATATGAATTATCTCTCTCAGTTGGCTCGAGAGAAACTAGTTGATGGACTTCCGGACATACCACTGAAGATCTCGGGAGTTTGCGAAGCTTGCCAAGTTAGGAAGCAACATCGATCACCTTTTGATAAGGACATGCTTGGAGAGTGCAAAGAGTCCTTCAGCTGGTTCATGCAGATGTTTGTGGACCAATGAACATGACATCAATCACCGGTGCCACGTATTTTCTTCTGTTTGTTGATGATTTCAGTTGGAAGATGTGAGTGTATTTCTTAAAATTGAAATCATAAGTATTAATGAATTTCAAAACTTCAAAACATTAGTGGAAAAAGAGTTAGGTTGTCACATCACCACTCTTAGGTCTAATACTGGTGGCAAA
>APFE031430029.1:0-32746 GCA_000404065.3 Pinus taeda | reverse complement strand
GGGGGGGTGCGGGGGGGCCGATCCCCCCCAGCTGGGGGGTCCGGGGGCCAGCGGTCCCCCAGCGGGGGCTCGGGGGCAGCCCCCCCGAAGCTAAAAATAGATGTAAATTTTCCTTGTAAAAGTATAGTAATTTCTAAACAATCTGGGCCGTTCATTAGGCGAATGATCTGACGGTAGAACTTATGTTTAGTTTAGGGTTTTTTTCCTTAGAAGGCAACCCATCTCTTTGTATGAGGGCATTGTATTTGAGGTTGTGAGATAGGTGTGTATTCTTGGTGAGCGAGAAACAGAGAGGTGAGACTGTGAGAGAAGACAGAGGATATTACAGCGGATTTGCTGTAGGTTGTGTCTCTTCATTTTGCTGGATAATAGAAAGGAAGGATTGGCTGTTCGGGGTGGACGTAGCCCAAACTGGGTGAACCACGTATATCTGTGTCTCTCTTATTTTGTGCTTTTTTTCTGTGTTTATATTTCTGCAATATTTTATGTGTTCCATTACTCCGTAATATATAATATTCTAACAAGGTTCCCAGCTCGAATTTCGCAGAAGTTGTGTTGCTAAACAACACTTTTGTTTTCCCAGGCCAGGTTCCAAATATGGGAGCCCTTGATTTTCTTTGACATTCTAATATGATCCTTCTCCTGCCAATACTTGGCATATTTTTGTTTCCACAACTTAGCCCAGGGAGTTGTCGACTCCTTAATCCATCTGCACCAAAGATTGGCTCCCAAAACTCTACTAAGGGTTTCAGGGTCATGAAGCCCCAAGCCACCATGGTTTTTGGGCTTGCAAATCTTGTCCCAGGCTACTAAAGCCCATTTTTTTTCCCTCCCCTATAGCCCACAGAAAATCTCTTTGTATATGCGCAATCTATTGCATAATGCCTTTAGGAGTAGGAAGAGCCGAGAACATGAAAATGGGAATAACCTGCAAGACCACTCATGTTAGCACCAAGCGTCCTGCCAGATTTAGTGACCTGTGTGTCCATTTGCTCACCTTGTCTTGAAGCTCTTTTATTGTTGGCTCCCACGCACTCTTGCTCAAAGGTTTATCAGTAAGAGGTATGCCTAGATACTTGGAAGGTAGCTGTTCCCTTTGAAACCCAAAAATTCTTGTAATATTTCTTTGAATAGCAATATTGGTATTAAAGAAAAAAAAAATTTGATTTGTTGAGGCTTACCTCTATGCCTACGGCCCTAGAAAAGTCATTCAATAGATGTTTGATTTCTCTGGCTTTCCTAACTGTGGGTATACCCTGTAGCATCGTATCATCCACAAATTGTTGATGAGTGTTTGTTGCTCCATCTTCAGTGAGTTTGATACCCTGGATACGTCTTTCATAATTTGCCACTTTGAAAGCTCTACCTATCCCTTCCATCATGAGAACAAAGAGGAAAGGGGAGAGCGGATCTCCCTGTCTAAGACCTCTGGATGGTGTGAAGGTTCTTGAGGGAGCTCCATTGAGTAGTATAGAGAAACTGGTCGTGGTGACTAGTGCCATAACCCATCTTATCCAATTTTGATCAAAGCCATAGGCCCTTAGAATTGCTCTTATATAAGACCAACTTGGCTTGTCATAGCCTTTCGCTAGGTCCAGCTGAATGATCATACCAGATTTTTTGTTTCTTTTGAGAAAGTGAACCACCTCATGTGCTTGGATAATGTTGTTGAGAATCTGTCCTCCTTCCACATAGCCCGTTTTCTCCTCCGAGATTAAAGCTGGTAGAAGGGGCTTGAGTCTATTGGCAATCACTTTTGAAATGATTTTGTACACCAAATTACATAAGGTTATGGGTCTGAAACCATCTGGAGTCATGGCATTTTCGTGTTTTGGGATCAGAGTTATGAAGGAAGCATTAAGAGCCTTCAAAACCTTTTTAGATTTTCTTGGGTCTTCCACAACCTCAAGGATATCATGTTTGACTGTTTCCTAGCAGGCTTTGAAAATGTCCACATTGAACCCATCTGGACCTGGGGCCTTTCCATTTTGCATTTCATTGATCACTCGTCTGACTTCCTCTTCCAACATTGGCTTGTTAAGATTGTGGTTATCTTGTTTGGTGACCAGCTGAGGGATGTTTTGAGTGAATTGATCAATGAACTTGGATTTGTCCTCCAAGGGTTCCTCTGCTATATTGTGGAAGTGTTGTACAAGGATTGATTCCATAGCATTGTGGGAGATACACTCTATTCCTTGAGAATATTTGAGCTTGGTAATTTTGTTGTGTGCCTTGTGAGCCATGGTGGATTTATGAAAATCTTTTGTATTCCTTTCTCCCTTCCTAATCCACTGTATCCTTGATTTCTGCTGCAAGAAAATTTCCTCTTGTAAGCATCTCTCTTCCCATTCTCCCTGTAAAGAGTTAGTAAGCTTTAGCTGCTCCTCGCTAAATCCATCTATGATATTTATCAGATTAATCTCTTGTAGCTTCTTCTCCACTTCTTTTTTGGCTTTGAATATATCACCAAATTCCTTTTTGTTCCAGTCTTTAAGTTTGGTTTTGATATACTTGAGTCTCTGATGGAGCATGAAAATTTTAGTGCCTTGGATGTTCATATATTCTCTCCACCATTTTCCAATATTACTGATGAATTCAGGATGAGCGAGCCAGGCATTTTCAAACTTGAATGGTCTGTTTCTGGGCGTGCCCATGAATGTGGCTTCTAGCTATATAGTCTAGTGATCCGATCCTCCATAGGGAAGAATAGAAGCTGTCATGGCTAGGCCTATGGTAAGGAGGTCCTCTGAAATAATAAATCTATCAAGTTTGGAAGAAACTTGAGAAACTCCTCCCCTCTTGTTGTTCCAAGTGAAGATTCCATTTATTGTTTCAATATCCACTAGCCCCATGTTTATTATAAAATTCTGGAAAGCCAAGGAGTCTCTTCCTAACTATCTAATACCTCCTTTTTTCTCTGAGAGAGATCTTATCATATTGAAATCTCCTCCAACAATCCAAGAAAATTGGAGTATCTTGCTCTGAGATCCTCAAGGGAGATGAGGAGCTTGAGTTTGTGTGCCTGCTTTTGTGGTCCATATACATTTGTAATCATGTGTACTTCCTTATCACCTATAGGTTGACAAACCATAGAAAGATAGTTCGTGGATGCTTTAGTGTCCAAGATCCCAAATTTCCATGGATCCCACAACGTGAGAATCCCCCCTGTCGAGTTGTTTGCTTTAACGTCTAGGTACTCACATCTTATTAGCCACTTATTATGAATTTCTCTAATCTTTTCCATTGAAAATTTTGTCTCCTGAATAAGGATCATATCTGGTTTTTCTTCCTTAATTCTATTACTGAGAGTCCTTTGTTTCCTTTTATTTCCTATGCCTCTGATATTCCAGGTTGTGAGCTTCATTAAGAAAGATTAGTAAAGGAGTAATTGGTAAGATCTTCCATCTTACCCGAGTTAATCATTAGTTTCCCACATTCGTTGAGCAGCTCATTCTGTCTTTTCCTTCCCCAGTTCTTTTACGATGGTGCCTGTATGTTTTCCATCATTTTGAATCCACCATACTCTTGACTTTCATGATTTCTTTTGACTCCAACTCCCTTTGCTTGTGATCTCCAAAGAAAGAGCTGTTGTACCCTATCATAGTCTACCTTTGGCAGGGAGTCCACTCCTATAGTCGTCCCTTGTTCCAGAAATTTTTCTAGATCTAGATTTTCTTTATCTAGAATCTCCTATAGTTCATAGTCCTTCATTCCCACTTCACTTGGAGTCATTTCCTAGTCCTTAATTATCTCCATGTAGCTTGGTAGGTCATCTTTTTGCTGGTTATCCACCGTGATATCCTCCATGTTGTCTACCTTTTCCTTTTCATTGAATATGTTTTCCATATCCTGGACTGTTTCCTTGTTCCCCTCTTATTCCTCTAAGATTTTGAACCTATTGTGTCTTGAATGTCTATCATCATTCATCTTCTTTTGTGGACATTTACCGCCTTTCCCTTTGCTCCCAACCTTGGTGAAACCCACATGATTCTTCATCTCAACATTTTTCTCATTTCCTTCCCTATTATTTGCTGGGCAATCTCTGAATAAATGCCCATATTCATGATATTTGCGACACCTAAATGGGATGTGTTCATAGTCCACAGTCTGCACCCATTCTTCATCATACACCTCCAAAATTATTTCTTTCGGAAGCGCTCCAGATAATTCCATTTCCACACAGATCTAGGCAAAGGAGGTGTATTTTCCTTTCAAAGTCGCCTTTACGATCTTTAGGAAATGCCCCAGCTTATTGCCTATTGTTTTCAGAGATTCTGGTAACCAGTAATCAAGAGTAAGGGAGTAGAGTCTTATCCATACTGGTACCGATGTGAAGGTTTCACACTCTGGGACAAAGTTCATCATCCATGGCAGCATGTAGAGTCCTGCCACAACATAGAAATATGGGCATCCTTCGAACACTCTATATTTATCCTCTAGGCTCATGAACACCACTGTAAAGAAGCCCTTAGAGCCTAGATGTAGGTGTATTCTTTCCTTTGGCTTCCAAAGACTCGTTATCCAGATATTTAGTGCTCTCTCTGTCGGCCAGAACCCCAATAATTTACATATGATTGCATGTTTCATCCTGTGCTCCCTATGTGCTTGAAGCGCAGGATCGCTCAATATGACCTTGTTGTGTTGTACAACAACCCCCCATTTCATAAAATTTTACCTTCAAACTATAATATGAAATGGGTCCCTTTTAGATTTATGAATAAAATTGGTAACAACTTATCATTCCTCAAAAGGTTAGAAAAGAAATAATATATTATAAACCTTTTGAATGAACACAAATCGGTCTTATAAAAATAAATGAATAATTCCTTATTATTGCGATAAAGTGATCGCAAGATCGCATATCGCAATAACGAAGGATGCATAACAAAAAGACCCTTTGGTTTGCCCCGATGCGACAAGCGAATAACTATCAGATATCGGGAAGGTAAGCGATTGCAACAAAAGGCCCTCTTCTAAAAACTCCTGATGCAAATTAGCTTTATCGCTATCAGCAATTGGGGATTTTGCAATGACACAAATGTAAATACTCGAGCATTCCTCCGATCTTCGATTGCGATAAAGCTAAGCGCAAATTTCAAAAAGGATTTTAAAGGCTTGGGTATATTATTATTATTAAAAGCCTTTCTATTCCCGATAGTGATTCACTTGTGATCAACCACCAAAAAGTCAAAGCCACGCTTAAATGAAATATTCAGTGAATAAACGATATGATGAGCATTTAAATGATTGACAGGTTTAAATGGCCAATTAATGGAGCAGTTATGCCAAAATCTCTTCAGAGATTGTATCCGTGGCAATATTATTTTAATCCTCCATTATTCATTGATTGATATAACTCTTTCATACTTGGTTTGCACCACCTATTCTCTGCATTATGTTCATTTGATCTCCTGCGCAGAGCTCCTCCGAAGTAGTAAATTTAGGCCAAATGGGGAAGAAATCTAAAAAATTTGGAATAGCTTCAGCTTCCGCAGTAACAAGACAATCTACTGCCGATCCGGGACCAAGTAAAAAAGGATTGATCTCAGACAGTACATGTCTTGGTCTCGGAAATACTAGTTGGCAGAGCATCTATAATATAGTTGAAGCCGAAGAGCCTGAAGCAGTATCAGTACAAGCTACAGCAGGTTCGAATTGAAATTCTGAGGTTACCCTAAAAGATTTAGCCGATTCTTACTTACACCGGATAGCGGCTCGAGAGAAAATTTTTCCATACACAGATGTAGTAAGGTGGGCAGTTGAGGAAATCCCAATTACAAACAGAACATTTTTCACAGTCGACGGGAGAGTCTTCGGTTCGTCTCGACCCAATGATTTGAGACAAATGTACCATTTTCCTGAACGAGAGAAGAAGTATAACAAAGCATTTCTGGAGAAGTTCAGAGATGAAAATGAAACTGAATCAACACCTATACGGGAATGGAGACAGAATCCCATAAAACACAAGCATGAGTCCTCGGTTAAGTACTCTGTCGATTCATTATGTTCTCCTTATTGTTACGTTGGGGCGATGATGTGTAGGATTTGGGGGTTGCATGATTCCTCAAAATTCTCAATAGAGATGGTACCTTTAATGGAAGTAGTAGTCAATAGCAAAATAATGGATTGGGGAAATATATTATCTAATAAGTTAGCAACTGCTATTCTTGAGTTCAGAAATAAAACTCGCGTTACTGATAGGTTTATTCCTCCATTTTATTATAGTGCCTGCATCTTAGATACTCTTTGTTTTAACTCTGAATTTCCTGTGCTGGGGTAGAGATGGACTCCACAGGACCCCATGCTGATTCATATCTATCACCAGAAGTTGTGGAAAGCCCATTATGAAGACCACCTATATCAAGTTTGCAATGGATTTATGTTGCCGATTTACTATGCAATTTTTGACAAGCCTGCTCCTAAGATTTCCTCACAAGCAGAGATTGAATTAACCACCCTAGGAAACTGGTTCGGAGAGGATATATTTACATATATAAGAGTTTTCGGCAGCCATGCCAAGCCTCATGTTCTCCCCTTATACATACCCAACAAAATATTGGCTAGAGAGTTAGCATATCAGCTTACGTCCGCAGGAGCGACCAAGACTCTAAGGAATTCAAAGAAGCAATTTTGGCCTCCTTTTCCTCTAAGGTGTGGTGTTTACACTCTGCATGACTATAAGCATGCAGAGAAAGAAGCAAAAAAATAGATATACTGAATCTCGCCACTCTTCCTAATAGACGATTTGATCCAAGGAAAATCGTCTATAATGTACTGGATCATGCAAAACTCACTAAGTTTGAACATAAAGAAGATGAGTTTGATGACCTATTTTCTTCGATGGAGTCATTATTTCAGGTTCGAACATTAGCTAAAATGAGATATCACGACGACGGGTTAGTGGAATTTAACAAACTTAGAGAGCAGAGATTGCAAACTCTGCCTCTAGATTTACTAGCTACTGCCCCGATGACACAATGAAGCGAGCCTGAACAACGACTTACCAACGAACCTCTTGCTACATCAGAAATTTTTTAAGAATTCCAAAGAAAAGAGCAAGAGGAACTCTAGAGGAAAGAGCAGGAGGAAGTACAGAGGAAAGAACAGGAGGAAGTGCGAAAGAAAGAGCAAGAGAAAATACTTGAGGAGGAATAGAAAAAGGAGCAGGATAAGAGAAGCAAGGATGTGAATGTCAATACCTAGATTGACCCAAAATTGCTCCAAGAATGGCAGCAATTCGACTCAATCATCAGCAATTTGGAAATCTCAAAAGATGCCGATACATCCAAAGAAATAGATATACAGGATACATCGTCAAAAAAGGTTCCAAGCGAAGTAACCAGCGGCCTACCCCCTAGTACAGACTTAGAAATAATTCCGAAAGATCCTTCGGATCAAATCATTTTGCAGGTGGAGGATATACCTCCATTTGATGTCTTTTACAGCCCAAAACACAGGGCCGTAGTAAAGCGACAGCGAAAAAGGAGAAGGATTGATCAACCTTCCCTATTCCCCGAACAAACAGAGACAGCCAACGCAATTTGGAAGGAGGAGTTTGATCCTTCCGATGACCTAACAAAACTGTCCTAGTATGCTGGAGCCTATTCGGCGGCCACCATGGAAAAGGCATCGGAAGTGAGTAATTTGCTAAAAGAAAAAGACCAGGCAATCATTTTGTTACAAACACAGCTATCGGAGGCACAATAGAAAGCTGAACAGTTAGAACAACAATTGTCAACTTAGTAGCAGTTAAATAATCAACTGAACAAGCAGCTACTTGAAGAGAAACAAAGGGTAAATTCAAGCACGATTCGAAGGCAGAAAGAATTATTGGAAGCATTGGCAAAATTGAAGACGATGAATGAACTAATGGTAAAGACAAAAGATGAGTAAATTGCTCAATTATCACTTCAAATAGAGAAGTTCAAGAGTCTTCCGCAGCTTGCCAATTTCAGGACAGAAGCGCTACAGATTAATAAGGCACTGGTAACACAAATAAGACTATTGTGTCATACAATTGCTCAAGTTGAACCCCTGTGTGACATAACAACATCAATAATCGATAAATCAGTCGATGTTAGACAGGACTTAGAGCAGGCCGATGAGACCTTAACAAATTTTCTTACCTGGCAGGACACTAGTGAGGGACATGTAGCAAATTTGCCTAAAATCCTAGAATCACATAAAGAAATCCTATTCTTGGAATGGCAGTCCCAATTGATGAAGGTAGAGAGAGCAGTTTCTAGATGCAAATTATCCACAAGTAATTTGATTGAATTAATTAACAATACTCTCTATTTATGTAATATGATCTCTCAATGTACACCAGGTAAATTTGTATCGACTAAAACATTGGAGTAATCATGTTATCAAGAGTTGGAAAAGAATGGGAGGTTGATTATAGGTATTCAAAGTTTAACTTGGGACACCTATTGGTTGTTCCTAGTAAAACCATACAACCAGAGAGCCGCCCTCAAGTGTCTAACAGATGCAATCGGGTGTATCATTCCCGATATACACGATACCACATACTCGGCTCAGCTCAATTATCGTCTCAGCCACCCTCAAGAAGTGGAACCGATGCTAGCGATATGCCAACTCAGATCAAAGGGAAAACAGCCAGAGTGATGAATCATACTGCCGACTACCAAATTGTTGTGAAGGCGATATTCAAGATCAAGTTATACCAATTAAATAACATTTTAATTTTGTAGTTAGTTAGTTTAATTAAGTATTTATAGACCCTTTCATGCATTTAGAAAGGGTCCTCAGTTTTTGTATAAGACTGAAACCTGAAGTTGCACTACTGTACTTCAGGTATATTTTTTTATAAAGATTGGGCCAATTATTCCAATTTTTGACAACGAAGCTTTTATGTGGATGTGCACTATTGCCTTTATTTAAAAGTATCTCTGAGTTGAAAGAACGAATTCGAATTGCGATTAATGTTGGGTTGATTTGCAGCTCATATGGTACTACTATCTATGTCTGAATTCATTCTTTTTATGTGAATTGTTATTTGATTACTCTTGCTATTATTAAATATATGCATGTGTTTCAACAACATTCTTTATACTTTCCACTATTGGATGTTTACAGGATGTTTTTCTTTTAGTCATACATGTATCAGTAATATATAAAAGACAAGTGTAACAATGTTTTATTAATTACTTTGTTCAACTATATGAACAAAACAATTATTGTATGAATGAATGTCTATGTTTATCGAATAGAGTCATCTATATGCTTATTGATGAACAGAGATCATGAAACGTTGCACTTAAGAATAGAAATTTCCCAGGATAGAGTAGTTATTTGTATTTTTTCTTTTTTAAGTCATCCATCCATTATCACTTATTAGAAAACTAGTCACTCATCCATCCCCTTTTTATTCATCATTGGGAAACTGGTCTCATTATATCCAGTTGGAGCCACCATCCCAAACGAAAAAAAAGCTGCATTAAGGTCTGGACCGGGTGGTTTTCCCTGATGTTGATGCAACGATTTTCGAGGCATCAACATTTTTGGCACTAGAAGGAGGGCATGAACTATGAATGGCGAGTAAATCAAAATCTATAAGCTATTATCAGAGTAAATCTCCCTCCACCTCACCTCGGACCTCCCGTTTTCATTCTGAAATACCAGTATCCAAACGAGAAGAAGAGGAATCAACTACCACTGCTCAATCCCGTCATACTTCAGAATGATTAAGTCCTAAGTCCCCTGAAGTTCAGTCCCTCATCCAGAATCTTCAAGGCTTTTCCATATCACCTTAGAAATCTGAAGTATCTCAGGGCAGTGAGACTTCGCAATTCAATCTATCTCACCCTCTCACCAGACTTCAAGGTGAAAAACTCGGCATTGAACCTGCTGAGTTGCCTTTACTGAAAAGGAAAAAGGCTAAAAAGAACACTGAAGGATCTGGAAGTGAGACCTTTTCTTCATCATCCTCCATCTCATCTTCTCCAGTGCGAAGTCAAACATCCACTCCCCCATTACATATTGTTGTTCAGCAGGGATCACCAACTTCAACATCACAACCTATTAAATCTTCGATACCAAATCCTCCCCAAACGCCTGGAACTCCATCGGCAATTGTTATTACTTCTAAGATGGCCCAGAATCCATGGAACAATCCTAGTGCGGTCACTATGCCTGCACCATTACATCCATTACCTGATTATCCTGAGAAATGGTTACCAAAATTTAATCCAGATGCTGGAGCATTGGCCAAGGAACATATTAACAATTTCATGTTATCAGTTAATCTAAAAGGAGTGACAGAAGAAGATGTTGTCGTTAGGCTTTTCCCCTACACTTTACAAGGATCAATTGGGTCTTGGTATTTTTCCTTACCCTCTAGATCCATTACCAGCTGGAATATCTTTCAAGAGAAATTTCTCACTAAGTATGGCGATGATAGATCCTTAGCGACACTAATTAATGATCTTTCAAATCTAAGGATTGAATCTAGAGAACCTATCAAGGAGTTTAACTCCCGATTCAATAAACTCTTGAATAAAATCCCTACCGATTCTAAGCCAAGTGAACAAATCAGAAGCGAGTGGTATATAACAAGCCTACCTTCAAATATAGCCATTTTCGTAGATAGGGCTGGAAAACCAACTTTAGCCGAAAACATGAAAGAAGCGCTTGCTGTGGAGAAACGCATTATTGCTTTAGAAAATAAAGCTGCTCTTGAAGATAGGAAATCCAAAAAATTTTCTTTTACAGATGATTCAAAGAAGAAAACCCCTAAAGATCCATATGATATGGAGGGTCTACAAAAGGTCCTCAAAACAATGTCAAATGAAATGGTTGAAATCAAAAAACAAGTAGCAGAAACTTCAACAAAGAAACCATTTAGGAATTTTAAGAAACCTGAGTCAAGACCACCAAATGTTATATCTAATGCAGATTCAGATCTTGAAGAGGAAGAAGAAGATGAAACAATTTCACCATCCGATGAATTCGAAGAAGAGGAAGTTGTTGAATGCCATGGAATGTGGGACTTCATATTACCTAACTCCGATACAAAAAATGAACAAGAAGCTTTTCCTGTGACTACCAGGAGTAAAGGTGCCCCTGAACCTGTCTAGGCAAGTTCAAAGAAAAGGAGTGCAGGTACTACTACTACAAAGGAAAAGGTACCCACAAAGAAGCCGACCACAACATTACCTCAAAACCAACCATCATCCTCAAATATACCTTCAACATCTAAAACGTTGGTAGTATCAGATTCAATGGATTACAATATTGTTGATGATATGAAGAAGACAAAGGCAAACATCACCATGTTTGAACTTAGCAAACTAAAACATCCGCAAAAATTGCCTCTTAAGGAACTAAATGCAGTGCCTTCTTCGCCTCTTCCTAGTGCTAAAGCTGCAAATTATTCAGGTCAACCACTTTCTGGTAGGATTGAAGCTACTGATACGATTTTAATTGGAGAGAGATCAAATTCCCATACTCCCCCTTTCCTCTTAACCTATGAGATCTATAATCGAAATCTACACAATTGTTTGATTGACTGAGGGGCATCCTCTAATATAATGCTAGCTTCAGTTTGTTCCAAACTAAACACTGAACCCCAAAAGTCTACAATTCACATTGTGCAGTTGGATAGAATCAAGCTCTAGGTTTTAGGGGAAATCAACTCTGTAACTATCAGGTTATCAGCTGATCCACGAGTAGTTCAGAGAATTGATATCTTAATTGCTGATATACCTGAGTTTTATGGTTTAATTTTGAGTAGGGATTGGTCTGAGAAACTCCATGGGTATATTTCTATCGATTGGTCCCATATGTGGCTACCTTACAAGGGAAAATGAAATCAAATTAAAATTAATCGGGAGAAACATATGACCCATACAGTCACTATATTTGAACAGGAAAATCAACCAATAGCATTTAATAATAATATTTTGGGGAATTACTCTTCCGAATCATTCTTTGGCAATTATACTACCCAACCATATCCTTTCTCAGTAAATAATTTCACATCCCAAATCGAAAATTTTTTGCAAACCGATAGATCAAGATGTGTTAATATTGCTGAGAACATTGTAAATAAAATTGTTGATAATTCTTTATTTTGGTCACTATACTTTGACGGATCTAAATCCAGTGAAGGTTCAGGAGCTGGGTGTATTTTAGTGACTTGATTGACAAGGAGAGGTACGTTAGTGACTCGACCTATGCCCCCCCACCCAATAAGTCAAAATGAATACGTTAGTGACTCGGACCATAGGGAGAGGAATGAACGCTCGACTATAAGGGAGAGGGACTCACCTATTGGTGAGGAGCAACTCTCTTTTGGGGGAGAGAAATTAGAGGATGCGTAAGCATGATCTGACCACCGGGCCGCCATCAACTCGAAGAACTAAAAGGCCGCCATCGCATTTCATCATACAATGAATCCTTCCCAAGCCTCTTTCTCCTTGCCTAGATATGTTTATTGATACTTATAATGCAGAGAAGGTTCGCCTAACCTTCCTTTCCTTCCTTCCCGGTAACGTGTCAGCCATTAGCCCTAAGGGAGAAAAAACTATGTTGTCTTGTAGGTTGGAATTCGAATGCACAAATAATATAGCTGAGTATGAGGCCTTAGTTCAAGGACTATATAAAGCTATTGGTCTTAAAGTTCAATATTTGAAAGTGTTTGGTGATTCAGAGATTGTCATAAAACAAGCTAGAAATACGATTCACTGTCTTTCTAGTCACCTCAAGCACTATCAGTCTTCGGTCCAGGAACTTATATCTCGATTTTTAGCATTCAATATTTCTCCTATCCCTAGATCCCAGAATGCAGCAGCTGACTTTCTAGCCAATGTTGCTTCCAAACTCCTACCTTCCGAAGATTACAGCCTAGATAGATTTTCAGTAGAGTTAATTTTTAGACCATCAATTCCTGACAATATCACCAATTGGCGAGTGTTCAATCACGATGAAGACATCTTAAATTTCTTGACTTCCGACAAGTCCTACGATGATCAAATCATTGATGAAAGCGATCATGACCTTCAAATGAAGGAAAAGGAGGAAGTAAACTCAATACCGAAACCAGTGGTTAAATTAGAGGATCTTTATGATATTAAAGCTAGGTTTAAACATGTAACCAATTCAAAGCTCCAAAGTTCCACTTTAAGATTTGAGTTGATAAACCTTGGTACTGAGAAAAATCCTCAAAACATCAATTTGGGATTAGGACTTTCTGTGGAAAAAATAACAACATCCATTAGGTTATTAAGAAAAAATAAACATGTCTTCGTTTGGAAATATGATGATTTAAAAACATACGATACATCAATCATTCAGCATACCATTCCAATGCTTTCTGAACAAAAACTAGTCCAACAGAAGTTGAGGAAAATTCATCCTAACTTAGAGAGTCAAATAAAATCAGAACTCAATAAACTATTGAAAGCTAAGATTATTTTTCCTGTTCGACACTCAAACTGGGTTTCCAATATGGTGCTTGTTAGAAAGAAAAATGGCGACATTAGGATTTGCATAGATTTCAGAAATCTGAATAAAGCAAGCCAAAAAGATAATTTCCCATTACCTACCATGGAGTAGATACTCCATTCAGTAGCAGGTTCTAGATATTATTGGCCCACCCTATTCAGAGATACTCACGAATATGTAAGGAAATGCCGAAGTTGTCAAATTTCCAGTGGAAAACAAAGAAAACCAGCTTTCCCTTTGCAACCAGTCAACATTGATCAACTTTTCGAGCAATGGGGATTGGATATCATTGGGGAAATAACTCCACATTCCTCCAAACAACATAAGTATATCCTTACTGCTACTGATTACTTTACTAAGTGGGTTGAAGCAATTCCTTTAAAGACAACAAACTCTGAAGTAATTATAGAGTTTATAGATCAATTCATCATTACCAGGTTTGGTGTCCCAAATGCTCTTGTTTTCGATAATGCATCTTATTTCTCTGGAAATTCTATGTTTGTGTTCGCCATTAAAAGAGGATTTAAATTAAAATATTCTGCAAATTACTATCCTCGGGGTAATGGTTTAGCAGAATCTACCAATAAAAATCTAGTCAAAATTATTAAGCGAACTATTGAGCAGAATCATAAAAACTGACATAAATATTTGATATTTGCACTATGGGCTGATAGAATAACGCATAAGGCTTCCATAGTTACTTCTCGATTCAATGTTGTATATGGGAAAGAAGCAGTTCTACCAACGAATCTATTGCTTCCTTCTCTAGCCCTAGTTCAGTGTATTGAAGAAAGCCCCCATTTTTCTATTCAGCTTAGACATGATCAAATCTTAAAATTAGAAGAAGAAAGAGAAAAGGTCAAAATTACTCATGCAAAACATCAGAAAATTATCAAGTCATCTTTTGATTCAACTTCATCCAGTTCAAAAAAATTACAAGTTGGTGATCTAGTTCTGAAATGGGACAAAGCCCATGAGGATAAAGGAAAACACACTAAGTTCCAGAAAATGTGGCTTGGACCATTTCAGATCAACGAGAAGATAGTCCATTCTACGTTCATATTACAAGATCTATCAGGAAAGAGGGATTCTCTTCCTGTTAATGGTCTCATCTTAAAGAAATTATTCAATTGAGGAGGTAACCCCTTCTCCTTTTGTAAATATTCAAATTTTAGTAGAATTTGTAGTCTTTAGGATTATTAGGAAATAAAGTTGTAAGATATCTCCCATTGGCCTTTGCTATACTGAAAAAGTTGCTCAAAAGAAGTAGTTTTGATATTTACTTTTAAAATAGAAGCCTTAAACAAAAGGACAATTTCTAGGAAATTAGGTATATTCACTTTCTAAAACCCCATTTCATTTTTGTGACATCTTCTCATGATTTAGAAGTACTGTTATCATTTTAATGTTTTCAAAATGGCCACAAAAAGGTTATCAATATCAAAACGGAAACTAATTCAATCTTAGCATCTTCAACTCTTACCCTGTCATCCATTCTCTCTTAAGGAGAAAATTGTCCATCCCATTCATCAAAGTTTATGATTACTCAGAGTGTAATTCTAAAATATTTGATATAAAAGATAAGGGGTCTTATTACAAGCCTGCTTACCACGATCATTGGGAAATAGTTTAACCGACATTACCAACACTGCATACCAAAACCGGGTAATGGCTTATAATCATAAGACAAGGGTTCTCATCACGAGCCAACTTGTTCAGTTAGATTACAACCAGTGAATGGCATTGTCAAATAGCTGGACATCAAACCAAGATAATGGCTTTTTATCTTACAAAATAATAGAAAAGAAAAGGAAATACAAAATATGAAAGCATATTTTTGGATTCATTCTTTTAATCATACTCTAAAATGGATGGGATAATGGACAGTCAAATGGTTAAAAGGTATCCCTGTCGAAACTATGAACGTTTGCTGGCAGCAACGGCTCTACTTATGACAAAGGAGTCACTAAAAAGGCTAAGTTGGAAAGGTTCTTTGTTTTATCATTATCAACCAATAGAGGCCAATTTAAAACTTAGAATGTATTTAATTTTAACAAGAGAATAAATTAGCAAAAATAGCTCTTATTATATTGAGAATGTATGTATACCTAGTTATGTTAGAATTTCCCTCTTTGATAAGATTTCTCTATAAAGAAAGTCTAAGTATTTCAATATTTCTCAGAGATAACTGTTTCTCCCAGCGAATCGCCAATTGTTGTGCTGTACAACAACCCCCCATTTCATAAAATTTTACCTTCAAACTATAACATGAAATGGGTCCCTTTTAGATTTATGAATAAAATTGGTATCAACTTATCATTCCTCAAAAGGTTTGAAAAGAAATAATATATTATAAACCTTTTAAATGAACAAAAATCGGTCTTATAAAAATAAATGAATAATTCCTTATTATTGCGATAAAGCATTGCAAGATCGCATATTGCAATAACAAAGGATGCATAACAAAAAGACCCATTGGTTTGCCCTGATGCAACAAGCGAATAACTATCGGATATCGGGAAGTTAAGCGATTGCAACAAAAGGCCCTCTTCTAAAAACTCCCGATGCGAATTAGCTTTATCGCTATCGGCGATCAGGGATTTCGCAATGACACAAATGTAAATACTCGAGCATTCCTCCGATCTCCAATTGCGATAAAGCTAAGCGCGAATTTCAAAAAGGATTGTAAAGGCTTGGGTATATTATTATTATTATTAAAAGCCTTTCTATTCCTGATAGTGATTCACTTGTGATCAACCGCCAAAAAATCAAAGGCATGCTTAAATGAATTATTCAGTGAATAAATGATATGATGAGCATTTAAATGATTGACAGGTTTAAATTGCCCATTAATGGAGCAGTTATTCCAAAATCTCTTCAGAGATTATATCTGTGGCAATATTATTTTAATCCTCCATTATTCATTGATTGATATAACTCTTTCATACTTGGTTTGCACCACCTATTCTTTGCATTATGTTCATTTTATCTCTTGCGTAGAGCTCCTCCGAAGTAGCAAATTTAGGCCAAATGGGGAAGAAATCTAAAAAATTTGGAACAGCTTCAGATTCCACAGTAACAAGACAATCTACTAACGATCCGGGACCAAGTAAAAAAGGATTGATCTCAGACACTACATGTCTTGGTCTCAGCAATACTAGTTGGCAGAGCATTTATAATCTAGTTGAATTCGAAGAGCCTGAAGTAGTATCAGTACAAGCTATAGCAGGTTCAAACCGAAAGTCTGAGGCTACCCTAAAAGATTTAGTCGATTCTTACTTACACCGGATTGCGGCTCGAGAGCAAATTTTTCCATACACAGATGTAGTAAGGTGGGCAGTTGAGGAAATCCCGATTACAAACAAAACATTTTGCACAGTCAACGGGAGAGTCTTTGGTTCGTTTCAACCCAATGATTTGAGACAAATGTACCATTTGCCTGAACCAGAGAAGAAGTATAACAAAGCATTTCTGGAGAAGTTCAGAAATGAAAATGAAATTGAATCAGCACCTATACGGGAATGGAGATAGAACCCCGCAAAACACAAGCATGAGTCCTCGGGTAAGTACTCTGTCGATTCATTATGTTCTCCTTACTGTTACGCTGGGGCGATGATGTGTAGGATTTGGGGGTTGCATGATTCCTCAAAATTCTCAAACCTTTAATGGAAGTAGTAGTCAATAGCGAAATAATGGATTGGGGAAATATATTATCTAATAAGTTAGCAACTGATATTCTTGAGTTCAGAAATAAAACTCGCATTACTGATAGGTTTATTCCTCCATTTTATTATAGTGCCTACATCTTAGATACTCTTTGTTTTAACTCTGAATTTCCTGTGCTGGGGTGGAGATGGACTCGAGAGGACCCCATGCCGATTCATATCTATCACCAGAAGTTGTGGAAAGCCCATTATAAAGACCACCTATATCAAGTTTGCAATGGATTTATGTTGCCCATTTACTATGCAATTTTTGACAAGCTTGCTCCTAAGATTTCCTCACAAGCAGAGATTGACTTAACCGCCCTAGGAAACTGGTTCGGAGAGGATAAATTTACATATATAAGAGTTTTCGGCAGCCATGCCAAGCCTCATGTTCTCCCCTTGTACATACCCGACAAACTAGTGGGTAGAGAGATAGCATATCAGCTTACGTCCACAGGAGCAACCAAGACTCTAAGGAATTCAAAGAAGCAAGTTTGGCCTCCTTTTCCTCTAAGGTGTGGTGTTTACACTCTGCATGACTATAAGCATGCAGAGAAAGAAGAATAAAAGATAAATATACTAAATCTCGCCACTCTTCCTAATAGACGATTTGATCCAAGGAAAATCGTCTATAATGTACTGGATCAGGCAAAACTCACTAAGTTTGAACATAAAGAAGATGAGTTTGATGACCTATTTTGTTCGGCGGAGTCATTATTTTAGGTTCAAACATTAGCTAAAATGAGATACCACGACGACGGGTTAGTGGAATTTAAAAAACTTAGAGAGCAGAGGTTGCAGACTCTGCCTCTAGATTTACTAGCTACTGCCCCGATGACACAATCAAGCGAACCTGAACAGCGACTTACCAACAAACCTCCTGCTACATCAGAAATTTTTGAAGAAGTCCAAAGAAAAGAGTAGGAGGAACTCCAGAGGAAAGAGCAGGAGGAAGTACAGAGGAAAGAACAGGAGGAAGCGCGAAGGAAAGAGCAAGAGAAAATACATGAGGAGGAATAGAAAAAGGAGCAGGATAAGAGCAACGAGGATGTGAATGTCGATACCCAGATTGACCCAAAATTGCTCCAAGAGTGGCAGCAATTCGACTCAATTGTAAGAAATCTGGAAAGCTCAAAAGATGCCGATACATCCAAAGCGACAGATATACAGGATACAACATAAAAAAAGGTTGCAAGCGAAGGAACCAGCGGCCTACCCCCTAGTATAGACTTAGAAATAATTCCGAAAGATCCTTCGGATCAAATCATTTTGCAGATGGAGGATATACCTCCATTGGATGTCTTTTACAGCCCAAAACACAGGGCCGTAGTAAAGCAACAACGGAAAAGGAGAAGGATTGATCAACCTTCCCTATTCCCTGAACAAACAGAGACAACCAACGTAGTTTGGAAGGAGGAGTTTGATCCTTTCGATGACCTAACAAAACTATCCTAGTATGCCAGAGCCTATTCGGCGACCACCATCGACAAGGCATCGGAAGTGAGTAATTTGCTAAAAGAAAAAGACCAGGTAATCATTTTGTTACAAACACAACGATCAGAGGCACAACATAAAGCTGAACAATTAGAACAACAATTGTCAACTCAACAACAGTTAAATAATCAACTGAACAAGCATCTACTTGAAGAGAAACAGAGGGTAAATTCAAGCATGATTCAAAGGCAGAAAGAGTTATTGGAAGCATTGGCAAAATTGAAGACGATGAATGAACTAATGGTAAAGACAAAAGGTGAGCAAATTGCTCAATTATCACTTCAAATAGAGAAGTTCAAGAGCCTTCCGCAACCTGCCGATTTCAGGACAGAAGCGCTACAGGTTAATAAGGCACTGGTAACACAAATATGACTATTGTGTCATAAAATTGCTCAAGTTGAACCCCTGTGTGACATAACAGCATCAATAATTGATAAATCAGTCGATGCTAGACAGGACTTAGAGTAGGTCGATGAGACCTTAACAGATTTTCTTACTTGGCAGGACACTAGTGAGGGACAGGCAGCAAATTAGCCTAAAATCCTAGAATCACACAAAGAAATCCTATTCTTGGAATGGCAGTCCTAATTGATGAGGGCAGAGAGAGCAGTTTCTAGATGCAAATTATCCACAAGTAATTTGATTGAATTCATTAACAATACTCTCTATTTATCTAATATGATCTCTCAATGTACACCAGGTAAATTGCTATCGGCTAAAACATTGGAGCAATCATGTTATCAAGAGATGGAAAAGAATGGGAGGTTGATTACAGGTATTCAAAGTTTAACTTGGGACACCTATTGGTTGTTACTAGTAAAACCATACAGCCAAAGAGCTACCCTCAAGTGTCTAACAGATGCAATCGGGTGTATCATTCCCGATATACACAATGCCACATACTCGGCTCAGCTCAATTCTCATCTCAGCCACCCTCAAGAAGTGGAACCGATGCTAGCGATATGCCCACTCAAATCAAAGGGAAAACAGCCAGCGTGATGAATCGTGCTGCCGACTACCAAATTGTTGTGAAGGAGATATTCAAGAACAAGTTATACCAATTAAATAGCATTTTAATTTTGTAGTTAGTTTGTTTAATTAAGTATTTATAGACCCTTTCATGCATTTAGAAAGGGTCCTCAGTTTTTGTATAAGACTCAAACCTGAAGTTGCACTACTGTACTTCAGGTATATTTTTTTAGAAAGACTGGGCCAATTATTCCAATTTTTTACAACGAAGCTTTTATGTGGATGTGCACTACTGCCTTTATTTAAAAGTATCTCTGAGTTGAAAGAAGTAATTCGAATTACGATTGATGTTGGGAATGATTTGCAGCTCATATGGTACTACTATCTATGTTTGAATTCATTCTTTTTATGTGAATTGTTATTTGATTACTCTTGCTATTATTAAATATATGCATGTGTTTCAACAACATTCTTTATACTTTCCACTATTGGATGTTTACAGGATGCTTTTCTTTTAGTCATACATGTATCAGTAATATATAAAAGACAAGTGTAACAATGTTTTATTAATTACTTTGTTCAACTATTTGAACAAAGCAATTATTATATGAATGAATGTCTACGTTTATCGAATAGAGTCATCTATATGCTTATTGATTAACAGAGATCATCAAACGTTGCACTTAAGAATAGAAATTTCCTGGGATAGGGTAGTTATTTGTATTTTTGCTTTTTTAAGTCATCAATCCATTATCACTTATTAGAAAACTAGTCACTCATCCATCCCCTTTTTATTCATCATTGGGAAATTGGTCCCATTATATCCAGTTGGAGCCACCATCCCAAACGGAAAAGGAGCTGCATTAAGGTCCGGACCAGGTGGTGTTCCCCGATGTTGATGCAACGATTTTCGAGGCATCAACAAACCTATGGAATGGTACTTGACTTGGGTTTGTAGACCCCTGTTGTCCTTTTGGAAAGATGTTTTCCATGGCCTCTAGAGAATCCTGGAGAAAGATTGAGCAAATCCAGAAGCGTTTTATAACGTATAACCTCAAAATTAAAAGCAACACACCCTATTCTATTCTCCTTATAGAAGTGGGTCTTTCCCCTATCAAGATCCTAGCTATGACTAGGCTTCTGTTGTATAAGCACAAACTCAATAACATAAGAGACCATAGACTTCTTAAGCTAGCTTTAAATTCCAGCGAAAACCACCTAGGCTCAAACGAGGTTGGTATAAAGACACCAGGGCCTGGTTAAACCATTGGGAGATCGACGAGAATGTTGCATTACAAAACATTAATAACATTAAAAATATTGTTACTTCTAAGTTCAAAGAAAAAATATGGTGTGAGAAAGATTTAGCAGCTAAAAGAAAATTAAGTTATTATAAAGGTCATCAACCCCACCCTAGAAGATCAAAAGTATCTCTCTGTTTTAACTAGCTCAAATAATAAAATTAATATAGCAAAGATTAGAATGAACTCTCATGAGCTCCATGGTGAAACAGGTCGTTGGGTAGTTCCTAAAACACCATATATGGAAAGGATCTATCATCTCTATGAGAATACAAACATCGAGGAAGAAAACCACTTCCTCTTAGAGTGCCCCGCGTACAACCACATTAGATCCCAGTTTCATAATCTTTGTCACAATACTGACCTTCCTAGCCTTTTACAATGTCAAAATTATAATGAGCTCGAGAGGTTTCTCTCCAAGCTTTTTGAGCATAGGAATAAAATCTTAAATCAAACTAAATAATTTGTTTCTTTAGGTCCAATAGACCAAAGTTTGGACTCAGTGGACGTTAACCATCTTCATCATCATCATCATCATCTCATATATATATATATATAGATAAACCATTATTTTTTTGTATTAAAGTATTAATTAACTATATATAAATTCATAAAAAATCTTAACCTCAAAATAATAATGTTGTTATTTTCTTTTAATTTTACAAAATAATTAAAAATTCATTAGAAAAAACATTAAAGAAAAAAACAAAAAATCATATATTTTGAAATCCCTTAAAAAAACAAATATCTTAGAATGAAAAACAAGAAGAGGAATAAGATAACTTGAAAAATTGTTAAATAATCAACATTTAAAAAAAAAATTGTGCATACTTGGGACATAAGAAAATTTTAAATGTAAAAAATATGTTTTAAAAAATTGATGGTTTTCAAAATTCGCAGGAAAATCACAAATACTTAAGAAAACTTATCCACACTCAATACATTCGAATAATTAAAGTGTAAAAAATAAGCCCTCTAAGAAAAGTGGTTGATTTTGCATCAATACTTTTCAAAATCAGTATTAAAATCACTAACATTTTAAAACAAATGTTCATACTTGATATATATAAAAATTTAAAGTGTTTAAAATATGCTAAAAAAAAATGGTGTCCGGGGAGTCATACAACTTCTTAAGGTAGATGTCCCACTTTTCTAAGGTGATCAAATGATTATTTTTAGATTTAGGAACAAGCACATTCCACCAAAAATTTCTGGGCACAACTTTAGAAAGGTGAAGAAGATGCTCTTGTCTCTTATTAATATATGACCGCTTCTTCTCGTTATTGAGGGATGTGTATATACTAATATTTCAGAGCTTTAGAGTTTCATTAAGACCGTCTCGAATAATTTTCCTGGCACTTTTATAGTCTTTGTCATACCAAGGGTTGGAAGTTCTATTAATCTTATTATATGAAACCTCAGTAGAGAACTTGTTAATAATATGGAAAGGGTAGTAGTAAAATTGTGATAAATTTGATCAATATTGTTATTATAAGTCAAGAAACTTAATCCCTTTCTAACTCCTTTAAGAAAATATCTATATTAATCTGATTGAAACGAGTGTGTCTTTGGGTTTCACTATTATGTCACATGTGGCTCGTATTCATAACAAGAATGACAGTTAAAGACAAAGGCTTGTGGTTAGATAAATTAATACTTTATAATAATAATAATATTTTTATTATGATAGTTATTTGTGTAATACTATTATTATTATTATTATTATTATTATTATCGATATTAATATTATCATTAATATTAGATCTATACCATTAATGCCGATCACATTTTTCAACCACATTTATCGACGTGGTTGTACTAGCTATATTAAGTTGATGCTTGCAACTTATCTCAACCACATTTATTAATGTGGTTGTGCTAATATATAATATATGGAGTAATTTTTAAGTATGACTTTTGGAGTTTTCTATGGATTTCTAGTTAGAATCTGATCAAACATTTGTCACCAAATATTAGTTTTTTTAATTGCATATATGGATTCAGCACCCGCAAAAACCTTTGGGGGACTTCAGTTATGAACAGTTCACCTATTTCAATGAATCTTTACCATATTCTAGACGAATTAGATTGGAAAATAAATCGGGAAGCTTTCTAGAAAATCACACAAAAGCTATTTTATATATATGATGATGATGTTGTTGTTGCTACTTCTTAACATTCTCTAAGTCCAATGCAGTCTATCTGACCTTAAGACAAGAAAAAGAATCTAATTGTGATTCTTCAAAATCTTGTTTCTATGATCAAAAAGAAGGGAAAGAAGTGCTAGAAAATTGCTATAGTTGGGCTAACTTAATAAGTTGGGAAGATTGGAAGCATGGTAGAGGTTAGGGAATTGAGAGTGGATGCGAGTAAGAGTAAGGAAGTCTAAAAGGAAGTGTTTTTCATCTTCCACATTATTAGTATTGCAAATATCATAGATTCTATCATCCCAAGGAGTCTTGGGAGTAGGCCATCGTCGAGTTTCACTTCCAAGCTCATGAAAATTAGTTCTTATCCTAGTGATGTTCATTTTTTTCTTAGTGTTAGTCAACACAGAGAGATAATTCTACTTATTGAGGGTGGGGTTGATCACCTCCTTATAGTATCTTAGCTTCATTTTACCCTTCATATCCTTATCATCCCAAAACTTATCCTTAAAATTGGAGGTAATAATATCTTTAACAGTATACTTGCTTCCCATGATGATCTCCTCCTTAATCCCCCAATGGTTGAGCCTAGACTAGGCATCGTTATGGCACCCATGCTTGAGACAAAGGTGGGGGTTTTGACTAAACTTAGAAGAAATTTTTGGGAGCCTCTTGGATTCCTTGTTGTAAAGCTTCTTCTTATACATCACACATCTAAACATAGTCGTACTTTCAATGGGTGACAAACCAACTTCGATCAAGAGAATACAATAGGGATTATCTCCCTTGATCTTGAGGTTGTATGTTATGAATTTCTTTTGAATCATCTCAATATTTCTCCACGACTCTCTGGATATACTAGAACCCCAAACTTCACATTCGTATAAGGCAACAGGGGTGATGAAGGTCTCAAAGAGGAACCTTTTTTTACTCCAAATGCAAAGATCAACTGAATTATAATTGTTTTCAAGCTCATAACAACATTTAGAGCCTCCAATAATACCTTTCTTGATGTTGTAATTCTAGTTGAGCTGATGAGGAAAGTCAATACCGAAGTATTTATAAGAAGAATCCTACTCTAAGAAATGATTATCATAGGTGGAACTACTATGGGTGATCATTCTGGATTTAATGGTCATGACTTTAGTCTTGTTGGTATTAACTGTCATACCCATCTTGGAGCAGTAGACATGGAGAGTTTGAGTTTTTTTCTAGGTTGTCATGTATTTTTGTAAGAACAATATCATCAACATAAAGGAGAAGAGTAATGATTATACCAGCAAGCTCGGTTCCCTTGAAACCTACAGTTTCTAAACACTCCTCTAGCTTATCGATGAAAATGCCAAAAAGGGTAGGGGATAAGGGACACCATTGCTTAACCTTGATATTGCATTTCGTATCTTTAGACCACCCTTCATTGATCTTAAGTTTGGAAAAGATAGTCTCGTAGAGGCGGATCATAGCAATCCTCTATTCATGAAGAACCATGATCTCTTCAAGTCTCTCCCAGAGCTTGTTTAGAGCAACAATGTAGAAAGCTTTTCTAAAGTCCAAAAAATAACATAAGAGATCGACTTTACTATTGCGAAATTCCTCTACAATGATCCTGAGAGGTGGCAAGATGGTCGATAGTCGAGTGATGTCTCTTAAAACCATCTTTCTCTTTATCTCTTCTACCATGGTTTTTGAGCCAAAGGCTAAGCTTATTTTCCAAAATGATCCCATATAGCTTTGCTAGGATGCAGCTAATCATAATGGTCCTGTAATTAGAGGTAATTCTTTTGTCCCCATTTTCAAATATAGGAACAATAAGGCTTTGCATCAAAAGCTTAAGGAAGTCATGCTTTACAGCCAAATTCAGAAGCTTGTGGATGTGAGGAATGACAATATATCTTTCCATTTTGAAGACCCCATCTTAGTATCCTTCAATAGCTTTAGCTTTCCCATTAGCGAGCTGATTAATCCCAGACTCAACGTCTTCTAGAGAAAATATATCATCCTTAACAGGAGTGTTTAAAATGGTGCCCGTGGTGTCCAAAGAGTCATATAACTTCTTGACATAGTTGTCCCACTTTTTTAAGGGGATAGAATGATTATCTTTAGTTTTACGAACAAGAACATTCCGTGAAAATTTTTTGGGTGCAGCTTTAGAAATGTGGAGAACATGCTCTTATATCTTATTAATATATGATCTTTTCTTCCTTTTGATGATAGCTATGTATATACTTATATTCTAGAGCTTAACGATTTCGTTAGGAACGTCTCTGATCTCTTTCTGGAAATTTTACAGTTCTTGTCATATAAAGGATTGGAAATTCTACTATTCTGCTTATACGAAGTCTCATTAGAGAAATTTCTAATGGTACTGGAAGGGGTAGTAGTAAAATGGTAATAAATTTGATCAATGTTGTTATTATAAGTCAGGGAGCATAAACCCCTTTTTAAATCCCTTAAGAGAAGGTCGAAATTACTTCTATCAACGCGATTGTGTCTTTTGCTTTAACTGGTCTCCTGCATGTGGGTGGTATGCATAACAAGATTGAGGGATAAAGACAAAGGTTTGTGGTCAGATTCAAGATCCTACCCAATAAGTAGCTCAAAGTTAGTAATACGATTGAGGACATGGATGTCAGAAATCACATAATCCATCACATTGCTACCCAGCCCATGGAAACATGTCATCTAACCAGAGGAAGGCGAGTGGTTAATACCATTACCTATTATTAGGTCTTGTGAACTACAAAGTTTGAGGAGCTCAATGCGAAATAAATTCTCGATCATGTCTTCTGGGTTGCTTTTGAATCTATTAGCTAAGTTACCATCTTCATCAAGCCATAAGGGGCCGGGGTTAGATTGTTACTTAATAGAATGGCTTGGTTAGTAGTAATTCTAGCATTAAAGTACCCAAGAAAAATGATATTGCCTTCATTCCTTAGGTTGTAGATGTCGTTTTCTAAGGTATTGAAAGGACAATTTTATCCAAGTTATTTTTCTTATAAGATGTAGAGTATATAGGAGCGAAATAGCTGATTGCAGGAAAGATCCTATTAATGGTATAATCAAATATCTAGATCCAAATGTATTAATTAAAGGGGTTGATTTTATGAAGTCGGATGTGAGAGGAAACATTGCTCCTTATATAATAGGCTATACCACCAAAACCTTTTGGGAGGATTTCTTATTTGAAGTTGACCAAAGAGTGAATAAGTCAAGGTGAGGGACCCTAGAATCGTCATGCTCCCAAGTTTCAACTACAAAAATAATATCAATATCACTCGATATCCAACTTAACATAGGAACTTTACACCATGGAAAAGCACTACAATTCCAGAAGAGGATTTGGAGTGAAGCTAGTCCCTATTTATCACTGATGTTTGGGACTCTATCTCTAATAATAACTTTCCTATTCCTAATGATTTTCCACTTCCCTTCTTCTTGCCTCCTTGACCTTTTCAACTTCTTTCCTAAGTTCATCTTGGTTTTCTGGAATGAGATCTTCATTTATAAACATTTTTTATTGTTTTAGGCTTGTCGATTTCCTGAGTATATCTAATTTATGGTCATTCCAATTAACCTTGACACGGGATTAGTCTTTGGTTATGCTCAAATATCTTTCCTACCCTTGTTTCTTCTATGGGATAAGTTGTTTGAATTTGAGATTTTGTTTTTAGTTGTTCATTTACTATTTCTAATGTGTCTTCATTGTTTTGTTCTTCAATACCAGCAATTATAAGGTGTAAGGCTCTTTTGTGGCACTCATCGTCGAGTATAATTAGTTTACTAATTTCTTCTTTTGTGGGTTTAATATCTAATTTATTATCTGTGTTATTTAGTGATGAGTTATTATGCAGTTATTCTTTGAGATTTTTCATCTCGCTTTTCAAGGTGTCATTTTCTTGAACCATTGAATGTTTAGTATGTTCTATTTCTTGAATTCTACCTTTTCTTCGTTGGAGTTTAGCCTCAAGTGTGATTATTTTATTTTCTAGTGAGTTTTGGTTCTTTTCACGCATTGTAGTTAACTCTAGTTTAAAATGGTTATCTTTCTTCTCTTTGTCTTTCTAATGATTCAATGTACTCATAAAAACTCTGTAGGGTAATTTTACTTAGTCTCCCTTTGCTAGAGAGGGTTTAGAAATGTAAGGCGAAGTACTCATAGTGTAAATAAGAAAAAGTTAAGAAGATGAAGGTAAGTAGGAACGTATGCATTTGTAAAAGAAATCACTTCGACTGCAAATGAAAATAAAACCACTACAAAGAAGAACCGCTTGAGTCGCATTGTCTTATCTTCATCAAATCTAAGCAAAAGACTTCGATCCGACACTACAGATTTATGTGTTTAAATATGCCACAATGTTTGGATACCCACCACCGAAATGCTAAGTTATATATATACCACCTTAGATATTTCAGTGTTTATATAGGCCGCTGAATTTATATAGACCAAAAAAATTCGCCTACTGCAGATATCAATGTGATTCACCTATTGTAGAGATCAGTGTGATTACTCAACCACGGAAATATATACTATTGGAACCATAGAACCATAGAAAAGTTATTGTCGGAGTTCACCAAAGCATCAGAGATCAAATACAATGATTTGAATAGATACATTACGAGCGAGCCACAAAGAGATATTTTTGAAAATCAAAGTGTGCAGAGAAATTGAATGCCTTTGGACCGTAGAATAATCAAATGTCTTCACATGCTTGCACCGCAAACGCACACATGAGATAGGCTCATTGTATGGGCCACCAACTAGCAACTCCACCGTAGAAAATTGGTCATGATAGACTCACTGTATGCACCACAGACTAGGCACACCATCACAAAAAAACTAGTCATGATACCTGAGTGAATACAAGAGAAATCAATTGCTACAGAGAGAGATATCAAATGCGAACCACTGAAGGCGAACCAAGAAACCAAATGCCGCAAAGAGAGAAATCAAATGTGAACCAACTTATATATATAATTGTATTTCATTACTTATTGTTTTTACATTTTATGCGGAAATGATATTATATTATATCTATTTTATTTATCTCACCGAGTTATCATCTTAGGTGTTAAATTGATTTTGTTAAAATATATATATATTTTTATATATATATTATATTTAATATTGGAGTAGTCTTTAAGTGCAACTTTTTGGAGTTTCTGATGAGTATTTGGGGAAAAACATTGTGCCAAAATATTGATTTATGTTGTTTAAACTGGATTTTTTACTGCATATATGTATTGAGCACCCTCAAAAACCACTCAAGCGCTTGGATTGTAAAGAGTTCACCAAGCAAACTTGTGATTTCAATAAACTCTTATCAAATTCTAAACAAATTAAATCATCAAAAAATAAACATTTACATTTTGTAAATCAAAATAAAATCAAATTTTATAAATCTAATTACCTATTGACATTATATCAAAATAAATTTGTATAAAAGAAACTATCATTAGTGCATGTGAGGACTCAATATATACAATGCACATGGGATATGTCACTTATGCCCCGAGCCTATATCGAAGGATTGGCTGCCCTCCTTCCAAATTAATAGGGGTCTACAATTAGACATTGGATGCTCTCCTCCTAACTTCACAGGAGTCTACGATTAGACATACATACAATAGCGTCCTCAAGAGGGTTTTCACCCTTATCTTTTTCCTATGTTATATACCACGCCATGGGCCCGCCTCTCAATGGCTAGGGCAATTAGAGCCACAGCGTTCAACTATACTTCTAATCCGTTGCACTACAGTATCCCACTTCATTCCTTGGACCCACCCAGCGATTGCTTCGAAATTTCCAAGGACTGCTTTAAGGTACACCCGTGAGTAATTCACCACCAGTCATGCGCAAGAAAGAATATTATTTAACAATAAGGGGTAAGGGTTTCGTCTCACAATTATCCGTCCATTCCACTGTGGTTCTGCTCGGTGCCTTCTTCGCTCCTTTGCTCTATTTCGATCCAGTTTTGTTCCGAGGATACTTTCGCTGGATATATATTAAGCTTTCGTTTTTCAGAGGTATCTTTACAACTAGTATTTAGTTTCAGCGGTTTAATTTGTGAAACTTTTTAACTGGTAAGAAAATGAGAGTCTCATGTGAGATCTTACAATGCAGTCTTAGGGATTCAGTCCAGTGGCGTACAATATATGTTGGGTTGGATGTCACTTGCAAATACAGGCATTATTTAACTCGTATTGTTATGATTTGAATGCAGAGAATAGAACTAGGGTTCGACGGTGTTTTTACCGATCCTGTGGTACTGCTCTGCCCCTTCATTTTCTCTTTTTCTCGGTTCAGTTTCGCTTGGGGACACCATTGGCTGAATATTATACTAGGAAGCTCATTTTCATAGTTATCGTGCGGTAAAAGGCATTATTTAACTGGTATCTTCATCATTGATTAAAGAGAATAGAAGAAGTTCGATTAGTGCTTTGATCGATCCAGTGGTGCTTCTCTGTTCATTCGTTTGCTCTTGTTCGGGGACGCCATTTGCTGAATATTATTATATTAAGAAACGCATCTTCAAAAGTCGCTCTAATACTCATCTTTGGCTTATGTTTGAATAAATTGTACTGAACTGATGAGATTATCAACCTGGAGGGAGTCTTGTGAGTCATTTTACAAGGAAGCCGTACGTATTAAGTCCAGCGGACAATTATATGATGACCGTTGGATTGGACAAATATAGTAAGTAGTGCTTCTGCCTTGTTCATAACAGATGTCACCAGTTGAAGTAAAAGTACAGTTTACCTCAGAGGTTAGTTTAGGTATACCCTTGCGGACCATATTGAGTTCCTTTGATATTCATCTCAATAGTTTCTTCTTTAGCTTAATGTATCAGTAAGTACCATGTGGCCGTTTACAAGGCTGTCTTTAGGTTCACGGATAGGACTTGGCCGTTTCCTTTAGCCGTTTACAAGGCTGTCTTTAGGTTTAAGGATAGGACAGTTGCAAATTTATTCCAAACACCAAAATTTGAAAGACTGTGAGAGGCCTGAAATGGTAATGGAACTTGCGCAAAACTCAAAGGCCGGAGATAATGATAAGACTTGCACAATAAAACTTGCACAAATGTTGGGAGATTAACTGGTGTTACCGAATAAAGTATTCCTAAAAGAGATTAATTCGGAAGAACGTCTGTTATGCCTTTTTCCCAGAAATCTTTTGGGTTGTCTTTCGAGTTATTTCAATAGCTTTTAATATCTATGTATAGATCCATGGCTTTTGTCACGCAGCTGCAAGATAAATTGTCATTCGACGGGCATTTAGAAACTTCCGCGAGGCATTGTAAGTTTCTACTTCAAGTAGGCTTTCAGGCTTCAAAAGATTTTGGGATTTGGGGGAATTTAGAATACTTCTCATCAAATGGCCCATCCAGCTGCAAAAGATATTTATTTTGATTTGAGGGCATTTAGAACATTCCGCAGCATGTTCAGCTTCCGCATCAACTGGTCTCACTGGTCCATGTTGGCCTCTGGTTTAGTCGACCAGGGTCAGATTTTCTATATCAGCCCAACTTCGGTTTTCAGCCTTCTGTCACCCTCATCGCCGTGGAAATCCCCAGCTCGGCATCATGTCCCCAGAGTTTCGTAATGCTTCGCCAAAAAGTGGGTGTTGTTTGCTCTCAAAAAAGAGTACGCATAAAGTGTGGTAAGCTTCCAGTTCCTAAAGTTCAACTTAAACCCTGTCATGCTTTTCTTTCATTGTGGTGTCGAAATATTTAGAGAATAGCAATTGGGAATGCTTTCAGATCTGAAGCTCATATCTTTTGGTCATTCATGAATTGAATATTTTACATAGCTTTGTTTCATTCTAATATACATATGAAATTGAGTTACTAATTGTACGCTTGATTTGGCCGATCAGATTACTCGTGGGAGATCATGGCAGATCATCTGAACATTTTGGAAAGAGACGCTGAGATCAACGGCGACGGCGATGTCTTGACACCTCCAGAAGTGGGGTATGCACAGATACCAGTGGAGTATGCTATAAAGCATGTTGTTATTGCTATTGCTATGATGCAACTCATGCAAGTTCATAATAATAATGAGGTGCTTCGACTGAACGTTATAGATGATGTGAATGGAGAGAATTCACAATTAGATCCAGAGCTTGCCAATCCGACATCTGAACTACTTCCGGGAAACGTTATAGAGGATGAAAATGGACACAATTCGCAGCCAGATGGAGACCATTCTAACCGGTCATATGGCATATACAAGTTATTAAATATATATGCCGTGAGTCAGGCCGGGATTCTAGCTACTGTGTCTTCTGCAAGGAGAAGAAGGGAATGGAGTCTATTACTGCTGTCTGGGGTTGTTAGCATCGCAATCATTGTCGTTATAGTGTTGAAATTCTCTCAACAGTTCAGACAACTCCGAAAGGAAGAATACAACGCTTGGATTGCACAAAAGGCTGCCATTGTGGTAATGTTAGTGGCGGTGTCACTCTGCATCTTGCTCTCCTTCGCTTGACTTTTCCAAGCCAGAGGTAACAGTGTGAATCTTACTGGTCTTTCAGGGTCAGGTGAGTCATTTACCTTCAATAAGAGATTGAATGTCCTTTGTCCTTTTGGCTTTTTTCTAATAGATTATTTTATGAAAAGTCACATAAATACATAAACTCTTTATTGGATGTCTTTTTGTCCTTTTCGTTTTTTCTACTGGGTTGTTTTGTGAAAAATCACATAAATACGTAAACTCAGAATCAGTGACACCAATTTCCATATCTTTTTTTCCAACTGAAGTTTTCCAATGGGTTAGTTTGTCAAAACTCAAATAAACACAGACTCTTTATCGGATGCAGGGTTGGAATTTGGAAATTTTTTTTACCTACAGTATAATTTTTATTTGATTTTTATCTGATGTGTTGGGCCTTTATGCTTCTCGTAAAAAACGTTTTATATAAAATTATTCCAGTCAAGAAAAATTTTATATAAAATTATTCTCGTCAAGAGTGACACTCTCATCCATAAATACTTGATTAAAAAATTGCTTTCAATAACATAATTTAAAAATTGTCACTCGTCTTACACGGCCATTACTTTTTCCTGTTTGGTAAAAGATGACAATTATACTGCGAAAGCAGTCAGGTACAGATTTCCTGGCGCCAGAAGAACATTGACATGACAGTTACAGGAAACAAAATTTTAATCTCACCCCGCATTAAAAGATTTTAAAGTATTGTTGCAGTTTAGATTTGAGACTCAAAATATATAAACCCTGAAAATTACACATTTATCGATATGAGACTGTAATGTAAATGTCTTTCATGATTATGAAACTGTGTTTTTTTAAGTTGTGTTATTCTGATCGAAGGAAATAGATTATGTTTCAAGATTAAGAGTTTTTGTTTTTCTCATCTAGATTAATCTTTCAGGGTTTTAAAGTGTTTTATATTTAGAATAATTTTTCAGGGTTTCATGGAAACTGGTAAGAGTGAAAACTTATATTAAAGATTTTTGGATAATTTTGCATGTGTATTTAGGAAGATGGTAAAATTACTTTTTTTATTGATTATTAGTGAGTAAGTTTAGTTTTTAATATATCATCAATGAGTAGTTCCAAGAGATATGATTTTCTTATCATCAGTGAGTAATCTTGCTTCCTACGGACCATCAGTGAGTAAGCTTGCTCTTTACGTACGGAC
>APFE031430023.1:0-12652 GCA_000404065.3 Pinus taeda | reverse complement strand
AGGCTCAACCTTGGAATCATCATGTCGTGATTCAAATGAAGTAGGTGGTGGAACAAGAGTCATGATGCTCAGGACCACCGAGGTTGAAAATAACCAAACAGGCAAACTGATGGTTAACCCAGGCAAAGACAATGTTTCCATATATCGAGCACCAGCATTTCCAAATTGAGGAAACGGACCAGGAGTTCCATCTGGGGGAGGACCTTGGCCAATAGACTTCGGGGATGTTTCCATCAAGAAAGGGCCTAAAAAACAGTCTTATCACAACCAAGAACTCAAACTATTACCAGGAATATTTCGTGGGAAATAAATTTTATGACGCAGGAACAAAACTTGACCTTTTCATGTTTCAAGAGTCGAGAAAAGGATGAAAAGGTGACTCTATCTCTTTCGAGGTTTAATGAGCCTGAAAGGACAAGTGCTCAGATGGACCTTTTACTTCAAGGAGTTCGAAAAGGGTGACTACTCTGGAGAACTAGGCAAAATGTTTACCAAACAACCCGTAAAACTGCATATACACCTTGGCAATCACATGAAAACCAAGGACTTTCTGTACGGCAGTCAATCTTCTTGAATGTTGTGTTCGGTGTGTTACGGTTTGCAACATGGCAGACATGACTTCCTAAGGATATAGGATGATAACCTAGTGGGGTCTCCCAACGTATACTCGACGGTACTGGGAGCACAAGTCCATACTAGCAACTATTGAGTCACAGAAGGAGGAATCACCCAACCTTAAGTGAAAGCAATAGTGACTAGGTTTAACGACGTCGGAGCACATCTTTAACATAGACCTCTAAATAATGTGCGTTATGTTCCAATGCACTATTAAGTTCAATTAGTTCATTTTAGAGTTTATCTTGAATTATGTTTCAATTTCCAGGCTTACCGTATGTATATCAAAACCTAGCATGCAACTAAAATGAATAAAGAATTTTTCATTTCGACAAACTCCTACTTACAGAAGGGTAGAGAGATCATTCCCAAACCAAGACAAAACCAAGATCAACAAATGAAGTCACTCAAGAGACACAATGTATAATTACATCAATCCCTATAGTGCATCGATACTACTAATGAGAGATTTAAAATTTGCCTTCTAATTCTTCAAACATGAAAAACTTAGAATGAAAAATGTACTTTCACTTTCGTATACTAATGAATGCAATATTTTGATTTTGATAGATTTGAATTCTAAAGAAACAAACAAGAAAGCGTGAAACCAATTGATCCAAACAATTGTAATCTATGTCTGGTAGTGAAAAAATTGAATGAATATGAAAATTGGTTCAATAAATAACACTAAACACCAATCAGCAAGAAACAAGCAATGGAAAAATCTCAAGCAAACCAACAAGACAGCTACAGATGAACCTTGGGCAGACAAGCAACCAAGCCAAATAATCCAAAACTTGAAAAGCTAGGCCACAAAGTCAAAAACACAAGATTCACTCAATGAAGCCAAAAAGTAAGCACCTTAACCAGAAGCAATTAAAACAAACTAATAGGCAAGAGAAAGACAACAAGGGATTAACCAGACTGACAAATTTAGGAGGTAGAGTTGAAAAAACATTTCTACAGGAATTGTCGCGGGTGTAACACCAGTAACTAGTGCCGATCAGTCACTAGCCATAGCAATAGAGCGACGTCATCATGAAATTACACGTCTTTCATGCGACGAGCCGATTTCAGGAATCGTCACGACTATACAACAAGATTCAGCGACGCACAGACTTTTAAAACAAAGACAAGGCGATGTCAGCATGATTGTTTATATTTTTTTAGTGAAAAGCTTAAAAAACAATGAAAGATGAATGAAACCTCTGAAACAGAGACCAGTTTATCCTCACAAGCAATAAAGGGACTTCCTAGATTGACCCAGGTAACCCAAAAGACTGATGGTTCAACCCCAAAATTCAAGAGACACTAACTAAAAATCAAACAAAATCGAACAAGAGAAACAACATAGGAAGGACTCCCTAGTGGAGTTGCCAACTTGGGATGCAGGAAAGTGTTCCCTCTATGGACAGAGGCAACCCCTCTAGCCTTAGAGTGGGTCTAGTCACAGCAAATACAAAACAATAATTGATTCCCTTAAATAGTCATCGTTGGAGGCCTACCTCAAACCGGTGGTTGATGAAATTATGTTGCACTATTCCAGCTTCTATTTCCTTCTCCTTAATGAGAAATCAACCTGAAACAACACAAGAAAACAACATAGCACATAACCGAGAACAACAATGACCTATTTACTCATAAAGTCAATAAATCATGAGCTGTCAAATAAATTACATACAAGACATAGGAAATCATCATTGATTGTATTAATAATAAATCAAGAGCAAAGCTTGCAACCAAGTCTTGACGTTGCAAGCCTTCTTGGAGGGTCCAGCCAGTATGTTTCTCCAAGCATTCACTCTTCTAGGATGGGTCTCCCAACATACAATATCTCTCTCTCACTCATAAGCTTTAATACAAATTTAAGGGCACTCCACAACCTCTCACAAGCTATTAACAATCCCACACTTGTTACACCCACACTAGCTATATATCAAACTCAAAAGCATTAGCAACACTGACCAACCAAAAGAACTAGTAACTAAAGAACTAGCAACTAGTAGGTCATAGCAATGGTGAGTGCTTTTATAGGAGGAGGAACCTCCATGAAATGAGGGAGAGGGAGCTTATCCTCAACGAAGGTTGCAATAAAGACGGAACCACCACCCAAGAGGAGGAAGGATGACCCAAACTGACCCAACAACCAGCTCTAGAGACATCCAGAAGGCCGACTGTTTGAACTAATTTGCCAAATCTGGATCATCGCAAGTCATGAACTAGGGACTAGCGATGACGTCGCAACGACACAGTACATGACAGAGAACCGTTGTGGATTTTAAGGTTTAATAGCAACGATGCAGGAACTTAGTCAAAAAGGGTCAATCTTCAGCATTAGAGAGCATTTGCTTAATCTTCTTGCATAAGTGGAAAGATATGAACATGTTTATTTGACACGTGACACAACAGAGGGATTGAGATGAGGACAATGACAAATTACTATGTAACAAAAATATATTTACAACAAGGCTCAGGCCTCAGTAGTGCTGAGCATAGTTCGTCAAAAAATATGATTGTTTAACCTTGACTGCCCCAACAATGGGGAAACCAATCCATGAAATAAAAAACCCACACAGGGGTTATTAGTTTTGACCAACAACATATCAAGCATTTTAGAAACATAACTGGTAAAATTTGGATAGAACAAAAACATAATAAAAAATGCCCAGTCATCAGAAAAAGCAATCAACTAGCAAACGGGTGACACCTGGCTGTGAAATGTCGAATCTAGAGATTGTCTGGGGCAGGTTCTTCCTCGATCAAGCACACGTACTGGTACCAATCCTCCTCCACCACTGACGTGCCACTTCCCCAAGCGAGATGAGTGCCTGCGGAGCTGCCTGCAGCTACATGTGGTCTTGACATGTCTCTCGGTCTACCTCTTGAAGCATGAGTGTCACCAATTTTTCCTTCAGCAGCCTCCTTGTTGGTATTATGACACAGGTTTGGCACTATGGCACAGGTGTTGTCCTTAACGGAAACTCACTTAGATGGAAGATCTTAGTTCAGACTCTCAGAATGAAAGAAAAAGAGATATATGCATGATCCTCTTAACCAAGTCGCGTATACACGTGGTTTCTATGATAAAACGACATGTATACGTATGAACACACTTTCATGCAAGGAAAAGCACGTACATGTGGGAAAACGTATTTTGTTCCATAGTCCTTGGTATTTAGACCGATGGCTTTGGACCATGGTATATCGTCCGAAGTGTTGAACCCAGGTATTGGGTCCATGGTATTGATTCTATATGGTTTTAGACCATGGTATTCAGTAAGGCCTAAGACTATAAAAGGGGAAGGATATCATTAGGCAAATTGATTCACTCAAGGATTGAATATCTTATGAAGAGTAAGATCTAGAATTGGGTTATGGTGCATAGCTGGATCTGAACCAAGGAGGAACCTGAGCACTAAAAGATGGATAAGTTCTATTGATGGATCAAGATCTTAAGGCTTGAATAGTAGTATCTTTGTGTGATTTTCATCTGTTATATTTGGCACATGATTTGATCTATAAATCTAATAATCTGTGTATAACTGATGTCTGAATAAGTGAAAAGGGTAAATTATCTTTTATAGATCTGTACGCAGGTTTGGTACATCAGAGGCGTGTATACACGCTGGTTCAGTAAGTCAAAACACTGTATACGCTGGTTGGCCTTAATACAGCAGCGTATGCATGCATGTTTCTACATATTGAAGTAGCGTATGTCTCATGAAAAATGTTTTAGCTGCTTCTGTTTATTGCTGCAATGTTCTATGTTTAGGATTGGTTTCTAGCTACTGTTAATGTATTTTGGTTACAGCATTCAGAGAAGTAATTGTTTGATTTTTGATTGAAGAAAAGGATATTGGTTGATGGAGATATATTTGATGTTTGATTAATGTTATTGATGGATCCAGTCTGAAAATTTATGAAACATGGTCCCTAGAAGAAAGAGAAGGTTGTAGTCTTCTGTAGGTTAGCACCTACGTACTGGTATAATCAGCTAGTACAACAGCTAAGGGGGTTGTAGCTCCCTTCCAGGAGAAGCTGGAGAATGAGAGAAGGTTGTAGCCTTCTGCAGATAAAATCCTGCGTAATGGTATAAGACTGCACCAGTACAAAAATATTGTAAAAATAAATTTCATCTATGTAAACTTTGAAACGGGAACTCTGGCCAAAAAACCCTGAAAAAACATAAAAAATAGTGCTAAAAATGAAAAGTGTGTATATTGGAACAATGATTTTATTTTTTAGGGGTCAATTTTGAACATGTTTTAAAAATGGCAGTGACTATGAAATTTTTGTGCAAAATATAGCTTCAAAATGGAAAAAATGATGATACTGGAATGATGATTTTTTTTTAGGGTCAATTTTCAAACTTTTAAAAAAATGCTAGTAAAAACAAATTTTTATGTGCCAAAAAAAGTTGTTTATGAGGAAAAAACACATTAATGTTTTTGGTAGAATATCATTTTTCTTTTCTAAGTATAAATTCAACATGCTCTCAACCATAACATCAACATCAATGGTGCTATGTTTTTTTTTGTTTCAAACCCACCATCTACTTCATGAGTAACATATGTCAATCTCTTCATGTCAAACACCATCCATTGAATTAATGGCCAAATCGATAATCCAAATCTATTGCACATGACAAGCTCCTACAATCTCTTATATAGAATCTACTTTATATATCAATGTTGTGTCATGAGCTTTCAATTTGGCTATTCATTTCACGTTTACTGGTCTCTAAGTGAATTTACCAATTATTAACAAGTGATATAGAGGTAATTACATACTATAATTGGCTCAATTAAACTAGTCAACAGTTAATACTAATATGTACAATAGTTTAAAGTCAATTTAACAATTAAAATTTCTTACAATGATAAAACTAGTTTTTTATGTTTGCAAAAATTCAATTCAACAAATATACTATTTGTAGAAAATAAATCTATTACTACGGCTACAATGTTGTTATATAAGTTTAGCACAACTACTTTTTATGAAATAATTGCAAGGGCTATTGAAAGAAACAAGGTATAACCACTGGGAAGAAAATAAGGTATACTTATGAGCCTAACTTTTAAAAGATATTCACATATTTAACTCTTACATATCTAACATTTGACCATGTATACTTATGAGCCTAACTTTTAAAAGATATTCACATCTCTTACATATCTAACATTTAACCATCTCACACTTATACATTGACCCCATACTAAGTTCTCAAACTAAATTGTAGAGAGGCTCATACTTTAGGGACATAACAACATTTTACAACATACTTTAGAGATGTACAACATTTTTCTGAATTCCTCGAGGCCTCTGACCTCTAGGAGTATAACAACATTTTTCCTAATTTCGTAAACCAAATCCAACTATTAGATATAATAATTATTCATATAATCACCATAACAATTATGGGTCTTATAAAACTAATACTCCTCTTCATGTTTACTAAATTATACTATTTTTTAAAATATAATTAGAACTCAATATAAAAAAACATGAAAAAAAATGGTATTAATAAAATTTTCCATATCCATAGGACTTCACTTTCCTTTAAAATGAAAAAACCTTTGATATAACCATAAAATATGGTATAAATAAAAAATGAATTCTTATTTAAAATGGATCAGGCCTTATGTTGAAACATAAAGAGAGGGTATAAATAAAACTGGCATCTCCATGTGTAACCACAATCTAATTTAAAACCTTAAATGGAACCATATGGAAAGGGTAATGATAAAACTTTTCACCATGGTCAAACCCTTATGGAACCATGAATAAAGAGGAAAATAAAACTTGTTATTGCTCTTATGTTTTTTTGTTTCAATCCCACCATCTACTTCATGAGTAACATATTTCAATCTCTTCATGTAAAACACCATCCATTGAATTAATGGTCGGATCAATAATCCAAATCTATTGCATGTGACAAGCTACTATAATCTCTTATATAGAATCTACTTTATATATCAATGTTGTGTCATGAGCTTTCAATTTGGCTATTCATTTCACATTTACTGGTCTCTAAGTGAATTTACCAATTATTAACAAGTGATATAGAGGTAATTACATACTATAATTGGCTCAATTAAACTAGTGAACAGTTAATACTAATATGTACAATAGTTTAAAGTCAATTTAACAATTAAAACTCTTACAATGATAAAACTAGTTTTTTATGTTTGCAAAAATTCAATTCAACAAATATACTATTTGTAGAAAATAAATCTATTACTAGGGCTACAATGTTGCTATATAAATTTACTACAACTACTTTTTATGAAATAATTGCAAGGGCTATTGAAAGAGACAAGGTAGTACCACTAGGAAGAAAATAAGGTACATCTAATAAAATACAGTGTGAATATGTTTTATAAAATACAATATAGTGGTTAAACAAGGTATAACCCTTAGATTTATGCATGTAAAATGTTATATGATGGAAAAACAAGAGTTTTGGAGAATGTAATTTTCTTGGAGATATAGTATTTTGTTTAAACACCATCATATTGCTAACCTCCCTCTTGGCAGAAGCTTCACTAAAATTTGTAATGGAAATCTGACTGACACACCTCTAGGTTGCTCTTCCAATTTCCCTTTTGGAGTTATCCAATGAAAAAGCTACTTAACCCCCATATACATGTAAAAGAAAAAGAAAAATGCAGTCACACTTCACGGGTTTACAATGGTATCAATCTTAGCATCTCAGGTTTGAATGCAACTTTTGTCTTCAATGCAAAATGCAGAGCATATCACTTCTTTTCTTTTCCTATCCGCCGCCCTGACTGAGTATTCTCTATCCATTGTTAAAAATCAAGCGGCTATTTTCATCTATAAATTCAACACAGAAATCAGAGATAGCCACCCAAATTACATATATCCTCCATCCACTTGGATGGTGACAGTGAGAAGAAGGAGCTTCATTTTCTGCTCTTCCCATGGTTGGTGTAGGAACAGACACTTTACAAGCCAATTGACATATCTATAGACTATCCATAGAAGTAACTCAATCCAGGATATAGAGTATACACCTACAAACAAGAATACATATAAATAATAATAACAGTGTCAACATATAACATTATCGGTATTTAAAATGGTGATAATAGTGATTCTCAGAATCGTTGGGTGGTGGGGCGATTCTCAGAATTGGCCAGCCACCGGGTGGTGGCGGGGCGGTGGCTGGCCGATTCTGAGAATCGCCCCACCACCTAGCGATTCTAAGAATCACTATTATCACTGAAAATAGACTTTGCAAGCCTTTCTTTCACTTGGATACTTTGGTGAATTACCATCCAAGAGTCATCAATTTTATATGGAGATTTGACTAAGTAAACCCTTTCTAACGTGTTAAGCTAATTAGCTTCAATGCATCTGACCGCATCTCTCATTTAACAATGGAAGGAGTAAGGATCTAACAGGAAGGGCTTGAAACTATTTGCCAGTTAAAAGGGTCAATACGAAGTTGTGATGTTCATAGCACCAAGACTTGACCAGAGGTAGGATGTTTACAGAACCTGAAAATCTTTGGGATCTTGAATTTCAATGGCATTAATTTAATTTGTTCATTTTTTGGTGATTTCCACTTAGAACAATGCGACAGAACCTGAAGAATTATTATAATGATATTCAATATATATTGTTTCAAGGTTTGTGTTGCACTCCCTGTGCACACATAAAGCACAAACTCATTGTCTTCTCAACATTTAGATTAACAGTAATCATCAATGTAATAATATTAGGAATCAAAGACGACCCTCTTATCATCTTAAGAGGGACAATTATCATTACAGTAATATTTTTGTTTATTATATTGTGATTTTTCCATATGCTGGTGAAAGTTTACTTCAATTAGCCCAGGGTTAATTCTCAGCACACATTGGTTGGGCTCTTCCTAAAAACCCTAAAATGAAATGCCCCAAGAATGATATTTTTGTTCATTCTAGCTTTGATCGGCCCAACAAACCCAATAAATAACTAACACCAAGGTGGAAGCCCTCGCCCCCCTAATAACATGATTCTGAATTGCACCCAGTATTTCTTAAAAAACCCAGGGCATCGGAGGCTCTACATATATTCACATAAACCACTGATCACCGAGAATCATGTTGAATATACTCAAATAAGTTCCTGCTTCCAGCCTGCATGGTTCATGATCCCTTTGATTCATATGAAATGTCAAAGAAATGATCACTTCGTTTGGTCCATATTTTCCAAGACGTCCACTGATTTTGGTGAGGAACTACTTTGGATAGTTTAAATCGTACTGCACACATGCATGCATAGGGTAGCAAAACTAGTAAACAGTAGAAATACTTATTTTCAGTGTTTTTATGTATTGGAAGGTTTAACTTATACAATTCATGTGATTGAGTATGATGCTCTCATAATTAAACCTTTTGGGGTTATCTCACAGCTTACTCACAAAGCGAACCATTATATTTTTTAATTGAAAGTATCAATAACACAAATTTACAACTGAATTACAATCAAGGGCATAAAACACTACTTACCATATGATTTGGTTGTCTTGTACGAATCTGAGACCATGCAGAAGGGCCTTGATATTTTTATCCTTGACACTTGCATCCCCTTCCAGAGCATAATGCAGTTGAATTGAAGTTAACCAATTATTTCCATTTGTGGTGGTGATAATCCTTCTGATTCCTAAATATGTCCCATCATTCCAATAAGACCCCCCACGACTTCCATGCCGTTGAGAGCAGTGAAATTTCTGCGATATAGAAAATGTTGGATTTGATTTAATAACAAAACAAAATTCCCAAAAAGAGAAATGGATAGTTTCAACAACAAATACTAAAATCAAAGCCTCGCCCCCCTAATAACATGATTCTGAATTGTACCCAGTATTTCTTAAAAAACCCAGGGCATCGGAGGCTCTACATATATTCATATAAACCACTGATCACCAAGAATCATGTTGAATATACTCAAATAATAGATTCCATTGTTTATGATTGAAAGCAATGTTAATGTGTTGAGGTTTCAAATGCTTTACAGTAATATTCATGAACAAATGCTTTACAAGCCAATTGACATATTTATAGACTATCTATAGAAGTAGCTCAATCCAGGATATAGAGTATACGCCTACAAACAAGAATACATATAAATAATAATAATAGTCTCATCATATAACATTATCGACATTTAAAATGGTGATAATAGTGATTCTCAGAATCGCCAGGTGGTGGGGTGGTTCTCAGAATCGCCTAGGCACCACCCCGCCACCACCCGGGTGGTGCCTGGGCGATTCTGAGAATCACCCCACCAACCGGCGATTATGAGAATTTCCCCAAACAATTATATTAAAAATTGTTATCTTTGGTACTAAATTTATCTTTATTTTTGTCTTTTAAAACAAATAGATTAACAAATCAAAACAGAAAGCATCATAGTCTATATAGACTAACAACTACATTAAATAAGGTTTGTCAAAATCTTACCCGGTGGTGTCCTCTTTGATGCAAAGATCTTGCTACCATTTTTAACTAGTGATCATAATGGGTAAGTCTTGGTTTTCACAATTTATCTTCACCAATTTCTAGTTTCATTTATGAAGTTATTAATCACTAAAGTATGGATAAATGCAACAATAAGAGGAGAGGATATTAACAACCTTTCAATTTTTTTTATAAAAACATCCCAAAAGATAATATCAATAAATGGAATTACACACACACACACACACATATATATATAGATATATAAAAGATTGTGATAATGAAATATTTAGTTAATTTAAATAAAAATGAAAAACAAGATTAATTAGATGAGATTTTTAAATAAAAATTAAGATTTGAATTAAAATTAAATAAGATGTTTCTGAATAAAAATTAAAAATTGAGTTTAATTGTATTAAAAATGTTATCTTTGGTACTAGATTTATTTTTATTTTTTTCTTTTAAAACAAATATATTAACAAATCAAAACTGAAAGCATCATAGTCTATATAGACTAACAACTACATTAAATAAGGTTTGTCAAAATCTTACCCGTGGTGTCCTCTTTGATGCAAAGATCTTGCTACCATTTTTAACTAGTGATCATAATGGGTAAGTCTTGGTTTTCACAATTTATCTTCACCAATTTCTAGTTTCATTTATGAAGTTATTAATCACTAAAGTATGGATAAATGCAACAATAAGAAGAGAGGATATTAACAACCTTTCAATTTTTTTTTATTATTAAAACATCCCAAAAGATAATATCAATAAATGGAATTACATATTAAATTGTATTGTTTGAATGAGCTGTTTGAGCACTTAAACAATGTAACCCAATGTTATTTAGGAGCTCGACTTAGCCATGTCTTTGCGGCAATCAAATGAAGGAGATTGGGTTTTGAATTTATTTTTTGGCTCAGGGAAGTTTTATTATATGGAATTGAATTTCAATATGTTATTTATTAATTTATATGTCAATGTACTAATTTACTTCATTGTTTCTTTTGTGCTTGATAATTAGGTACAACACTAGCATGTTGCCTTCAAAAAGGAAGAAATTGAATTGCAATTGAAAACGATCCAATATAGTGCAATTTCATTCAATAAAGAATTAATGCTCTTCAATTTCTTCCAGATGCAATGCAAGAAATTGGGTTGAAGAAAGGGGACTTTAGTGAATCACGTCTAGCAAAAAAGGCAAAGGAACCCCAACCACCATTACATGGAATGTTTGGAAAGACATACATTGGGAGATTCGCAAACATCAAAGATCCATTAGAAGAGGAAAATGAGCAAAAGGAAGCATAAAATATTGTGGAAGAAGACAATGATGAAACTCTAGAGGACGAAGAGTTTGGATTACGTGACATTGTTGATTAAATTTAAGTTATGTTTGGAATCAAACTTTGTAATGTTTCACTTTGACATTTTATGAGAAGAGTAAACACTCAATTAAGGTTGTTATACGTTCAATACTTGTAATATGTGATTTTCACATTAATTTTTAAGTTAATCATTATTTTTTGAAGAAAAAAAAAGTGATTATTATTATTTTTTTTACATGAAATTCATAAAAAAAGCTATTATTTAACCAATTTTTGTTAAAATTTTCGTATAGAAATTGTGATTTTGACATGTCAATTCTAGCAAAAAATTATCAAAACGTGTAGTTTTTTAGTTTTATTTATGTTAAAAATGGTTATTTTTATGTCCATTGTTAAAAAATATTGTTTTTTAGAAACAATTATTTCATGTAGATTGAAAATTTAATTATGGATGTATAAATATGTAGAATATCGACCTTCTACTTTCAAAATGCAAAACAATAAAAACCCCACTACAACAAAAATAAAAATAAAAATAAAAACAAGAAAATATGAAGAAGAAGACCACTTCCAAGGTTATTAAATTTACAAAATAACTATTTACATTTCATACATTATAAAATTTAAAGTCAAAAAATAGGTCTTTTTAAAAAAGGGTCTGATGTAGAATATGTTAGGATATTCCGACACATAGGAAATAGTTAAGTTCAACTTGGTCTAGTATAGAGTTAGGTATAGAGTTAGGTAAAGTGTGTTCCTTTACCGTTGTACATTTTTTAACTTACAATCCGACGGTCACGATATGTAGTGATCTGACGGTTCATTCTCTCCTCGGTATTACGGACACTTGATCCGTGGCTTGACACCCGATTGGTCCATGAATTCTATTTAAAAGCGCATGGAGGGTCATTTGTAGGTTAACCGTGCATGAGAGAAGCTTATGTAAATTTTCATTCTTTTATTAATAAATTGCCTGTAGTAGCCACGTTGGCCCAGGCCGTGGACTGTTTCCCTCTCTGAGGGTTTTAACCACGTCAAAATACTGGTGTATTGATCTGTGATCTGTTTGTGAGCGGTGTCCTTCTGGTGTTCTGTCTGAGGAACTTACCCTGTAAATTCCTACATGGTATCAGAGCTATTTGAGGGCCGCGCCCGTTGGTGATCCAAATCTGAAGCCGGTAGAACTGCATGCGGCTGTCGTTTCCTAGATCTACTGTTTCTGACTGCTTTCGGGCCGAG
>APFE031430011.1:0-17119 GCA_000404065.3 Pinus taeda | reverse complement strand
CACCCATTCTATCTCACATGCGCCATTAGAGAAAACCTACAATGAGATTCAGAATGTTTCAAATGCAAAAAATGTAGAAGCTATGGAAGAAAATGAGGTTTCTTTTACTATGCATCAACAAGCTATTTTAAAAGCTCAAGAACTTCATGATATGATGGCTATGCGAAATAAAAAAAGTAAAGGATATATTGAAGATTGGTTTCACTCCATCATTTGTTTGCAACATCACTCTATGCTTCAACAATTTTTGATACCATTTTTTGAAGGGAAATTGGCTTCTCATACCCTAATATCCATTAACATGCATTTTTCAAATTTGGGTATGTGCATACGTGAAGCCTTACTTCGAAAATGGATTCACTAGAAGTACTCATATACGTAGTAATATTTATTTTTCAAATCAAAATAGGTTAGTGTAGAAAATAAAATAAATAAGGGAATAAATAAATGCATTTTGTTTTTTTATGTAAAACTAGTTGTTTTTTGTTGCAACATGCTATGCAAATCAACATTGGTAATAATTTTTTTTAATTCATTTGTGTATGTAGATGATTTATAATAGAAATAAAAATTCTACAAACACTTATATTCATTTTTATCATCAATATGAAAAAATACTTGAATATCATTTTTTTGGCTTGCGGGCTTGATGAGATTTCTGGAAAAACAGTCGGGACAGTCATGTTTTGAGGGTCCAAAAGCGAATATTTTTAAAACCTATTTCTATCCTAAGTATCCCTTGATGTCTACTTTCCAACTCAATTTGAATCACTCAATTTGGATTTGAAACGAAAAAGTTAGAACCAAAACATTGACCGGATGTCTAGCGGGAAGCTCAAGAATAGAGTTGGGACAGTCAGTTTTTGGAAGCCTAAATGAAGGAATTTTTAAAAACCTGTTTCTATGGTAGATTCCCCTATGAATCTAGTTTACAATGCAATTGGAATCACTCATTTTTTATATCGTATGGGGAAGTTATGATCAAAATACTCACTGTCTATCGTAAATCTGCATCTTTAAAATTCTGTTTTTCCGGCTGTTCCTTACAGTATTTGACCTATCAATTCTTCTTTTCTTAAAACCCTGTTTCTATTGGAGATAAATAAATTAATCTAATTTCATTTCCAATTTGAATCATTTGAATCCGACATCAAACGAAAAATTTATGTTTGAAATATCAACTGTTGGTCTAAGTTGGGTAAGCGAAAATGACTCTGTTATGCAGATTGTTATAACTAAAATTGACATATCATATTATTGAATTTTTAAAACCTGTTTCTATTGCAAATAAAACTTTGAATTAGTTTTCATCTGGCTTTGGAATCACTCAATTTGGATGAAAAATAAAGAAGTTGTGATTAAAACACTGCTGGTTAGTAGGTCGACCACTGCTCTCCCGCAGGTGACAAATAAATTTTACTTTGTTATTTTCTCTGTGGATTTGTTATACAGAGTAACTACTTGCTAGTTTTTTGCATAATTCTTGGATTAAGGGAGCCTGTACACCTCTCTTTCTCTATGATTTAATGTTTTATTACAGGTAGATACTCGTTTTTTGCAAGTCCTAGGAGAAAAAGAAGGTCAATTTATGGACGAGTGATTTGACAGAAATTTTAAATGAAACAGAATTTCATCCAACTCATTACCCAACGGATTCATAATAGAAGAAATGAAGAATTGATTTCCATTTGAAGATTCATTTCATGTCTTTGCTGCCAAAACATTTTCCGAATAGATCATTTTTTATATATAACATCATAGCTGTTGTAACTTAATTTATTTATTTACATACTGTTTTTTTGTTGTTTCTTTTCTAATTTCTCTTATATTTTGTGTTTCAGGTGTTGCTTCATTCAAAGTGTAACTCATCCTCAGCATCATTGCAGTGAACAACTAATTCATTCTTTGCGTGCTTGCATTTTATGATTGTGCATTTTGCTGTTCCTTTTCTGAAGGGACAACATTTGTGTGCATTTTTGTCGTTCCTGCTGTTCATTTTTCAAAGGGACATCATTTTTCGTTTTGCTATTCATTTCTCAAAGGAATAACACTTTTTGGGTCAAGTGATCATTTTGATGTTCCTTTTTCACGGTTCATTTTGTTGTTCCTTTTCGAAATGGAACAGTTGTTGTTCCTTTTCGAAATGGAACAGCACTTCTGTACTTTCACGATTTGCTGTTCATTTTCGAAATGGAACAGCACTTCTGCACTTTCACGTTTTGTTGTTCCTTTTCGAAATGGAACAGCACTTCTGCACTTTCACGTTTTGCTGTTCCTTTTCGAAATGGAACAACACTTCTGCACTTTCATGATTTGTTGTTCCTTTTCGAAATGGAACAACACTTCTGCACTTTCACGTTTTGCTGTTCCTTTTCGAAATGGAACAGCATTTCTGCACTTTCACGTTTTGCTGTTCCTTTTCGAAAAGAATAGAACGTTGACACTTTTCATTTTTGTTGTTCCTTTTCCAAAGGAACAACATTTGTGTTTTTGTCGTTCCTTTTCCAAAGGAACGACACTTTTGATTTTTGCTGTTCCTTTTCCAAAGGAACGACACTTGCATTTTTTGTTCCTTTTCTAAATGAACGACACTTTTAGTTTTTGTTGTTCTTTTTTCCAAATGAACGACATGTGCATTTTCAAGTTTTTTCGTGTGTATTTTTGTTTTTTTTGGTATGCATTTTCTTTGCTGTTCCCTACACATAACACCACTTTCTTTTTGAGTGTTTTTGCTGTTCCTTCAAAAAAAACAACACTTTGGGAGTATTTTTAAGAGCAACCCTTCCTTTCTCTTGTGGGATTATTCCTAGTTCATCTCAACCACATGTTATTGATTCCCTTTTATGGTATGAAGTACACTATTTTTATGAGGACAAGAATTATGGATTCTTTTGAAGCAAGTTATTATCATTCAAGTTATGATCTTTAACGGGACAGTTCCTTGATGATAGATTTTTTTTTCAAAAAGGACACAATTATTTATATACTACTTTACTGCATTGTTTTCTGTTGAACATGATATTGATTGATCATCTTAATACCATGTTGGTTCCATCCTACATGGTTATAATTTTCTCTGTCTGTAATAAATGAGATTATGGGTATATTTTTTTCTATTTACATGTTCAACTTCTTCCACCATCCCTGCTCTTAAGGAGCCTTGAGCCTCCCTCTTTTTATCATAAAAATGTGTAATAACAACAAAATTTTGTTCACAGATGGAGGATAGGGGGTCTCATTATGAGCCAGCCTACCATGTTCATAAGGCTGTAACAAAGTGACATTCCCATTATGGCCACCAGACCAGGGTTATGATCCATTGGATAGCCAAATTATCCTTGGAATAGGAGGTCTCATCACGAGCCGGCTTGATCACTTTTGCTACATCCCAGTGAATGGCAGTGTTGTTATCTGGTTACCACGCCAGCACACTGATCTCTTTTGTAGAACAACACTAAAACTCTCCATTTATAAATTGAGGATCCTGGCTCATATGGGTTAAAAAGCAACCCTGCCGAGGCTATGTACGCCTGCTGGCAGCAGCGACTCTGCTTATGGTATTGAAGTTATATCTTAACGTCAATTATTATTATAATACCCTTTTCTTATTTTTTTTATTTATCAGAGAAATTATTTCCTTAACTTTTTCCCTGTTTTGAACCTTTATGCATGAGAAATTGTTTTATGATCAATCACATCATTTTCAGCTAAAATACCGTCAACAAAGCATATTTTTAACATATTGTTGTCCTTTTTCGTTTTATGATCAATCACATCATTTTCAGCTAGAATACCGTCAACAAAGCATATTTTTAGCCGCCTCAGACTGAGTACACTCTTGAAATAAAAAGTCGTCCCTGGGTTGACAATTAATGTGAGGTAATTAGGTGATAAAAAGACCCTTTTTATTGCTCCACACCATGACATTCCCATAACATGCACTATAGAATGAGAGATAGCATGTGTGAAGAAATTGAAAGTTGGGACATCCAAGACATTGATGATGAACATATTGAGAGTGAAATACTAAAAGAAACGAGAGAGAACAAGATGGAATTCTTTTTGAACATTACAAGTCTTCACAGGAACTTCTTCCGGAAGAAGAAAGCATTAGTGTTGGAGTGCATGTTTAAGAAAAATCCAAGGGAGATGAAGCTAATAATGGAAATAAAGCATTAACAACACTTTGAATAGAAGGTCAAAACAAACATTTGAAATAGAGAAACTTGAACCCTACAACAAAAGGTAGAGCATAAAAATCTTCAAAATGCAGTAACTACAAAATTGCTCTCAAAATTACAAAAGTAAACAAGCTAAAACCAGTGATACTTATAATGTAATAGGGGCTTATGAAGTCAAATAAAACAAAGTGGGACACACAGATCAATATCACTTAGATCACAACTTTGAAGAAGGGGATCTAGTATTTCTGCATCTCGAATCCTTTAAGAAAACATTCCTCAAAGAAAAGGACTAACAAAAGCAAGTGTCGAAGTTTTACGGCTCCTATCAATCCTGCAGTGCATTGGAAAATAAAGAAATATTAACTGGCAAGATATTTTATGGTAGAGAACATGAGATTCTGGGGTCAAGTGTGCTTGATGGTATGAATGGAAGAATTATGTTATGTTTTCATTGTTGTCCACCATGGTGATTGGATACCTAAGCAGAAACTAAAGCTAGAAGCGACACTGGAAAAACTTTTAAATTGATGCTCAAATATGATGGGAAAAGGCTACACTAGGTGAAGAATCGAGTGTTTACATTCTATGGAACTACTCAAAAGACATATGAGCTAGAGAAATTCTTGGAGGTAAAGCAAAGACTCGATCCATTTGGCTTCTTCTCAAGTGAATGGTCAGATGTTGTGTTAGGAGCATGGATATGGACCGAAATAATCTTAAATTTGAATCTATATTAGTAGAATTTGTCATTGTTTTAGTTGAGCATTTCCAATGACATTTTCCCTTTAGAATGAGAGAAAGTAGATGAGGAGATTGGGATTGTGCGATTATTATGAAACATTAAGTCTGAATTTCCATCTATTTCGTGAGAACGGAAGTTGCAGTGGTAATTTAATAGGAAACGTGAAATCCTGACAATTGGCACAATTGGCACAATGTCAATGTGACCCTTAATAAAGTGCCATTCATTTGGCTATCTATCCCAGTCTAATATCATATTGGAATACTAGTCAATTTTTTAGGAAAATAGAACAGGGAGACAAATCCACACATTATTTGTTGGAGAAGACAACTCATCAAATATCCTCAAAGGCCATTTACCTACATTTTATGACCACTTGATCTACCTAGGTAAATTCATTAAGTGTCCAAGGCATCTCAACTCATCAAATGCAAACTCAGTGTCAGGTACGAATTATCTATTTTGAAAATATACAATGTATCTCAAAGTTATAATTAATAATAAATTAAATTAAATTAAATTAAAAATAGAGGGTTGTGACACTGACCATGCATGCATCTGAGGTGTCACAGGAATTGATTCCCAAGTTTCTCTATTAGCTAGACACGTCGACACACCAGAATCGTCGAGTACAACTGTAGTATTAGAGGTAAAAAATAATCATCTCCAAACTCTTTCAGTACTTAGAATAGTAGTGTCAGGGTGCGTTTCTTGTGTAAGTCTATGCTAATTCATTCTTCCAGCAAGAAGCAAAGTAAGGAATAGAGACATTGTTTAGGAGGTGCTAACAAACAAGAAAATCGGCCAATCGATTCTGCCAGCAAACAGGAAATCAAGGAATAAAGACATTGTTTAAGAGGTTCTAACAAACGAGCAGGCCGACAGAGTGAACAATAAGAAATCAGTGCTTTCCTCTTAACTACTCACGCTCAAGTTCAGTGTTGTTTTTTATAGCAGCTCCTTGGTGGGTGAATTTCTTTTCCTTCCATCAAGTTATGCTCAAAGAGCTCTATAAAGTGTGCCCAGGTGAACCTTCTTCATAAAATAGCAAAAGACACCAGTCGGGCCTAAGCAAGCGTGACACCGGCCCATAAAAGAAGCGAATGTTATTGTTGGTGTTCTTCTTAACTATGCATCTTCATCAAGATAGCAAGTTGGCACCTCACTACACCCATCTGGCCTTCAGTAGTTAGTTATCCTCACCCAAATGGAATTACTTTATGTGGTCAGTCGCCATGATAGAAAATTGTTGTTCTTATTTAGAGGGAGGGAATGAAGGCCTGCTTTTGGTTCGAGAAGAATATTAATCTGTCTCTTCGACCGACCCATTACTTTCGTGTAGATGTTGTATGTTGTAGTCCATGGAAACGATGTAATGGTGCTTTGGAACTTAGACAAACTGCTCGATGAGGCATGGTGTATTGGTGATAGGCTGTGGCGGTGATCTAGAAGGCACCAATATTAAGGTTGGCAGGCTAACTCTAAGTGGGAGCTACAACCACCCTATCGACTAGAATATCCAACATATTCCCCAGGGTAAGGGGGTCACCACTTTTCCTGTTTCTCAACGGACTCAGGGATGATAGGTTGCTAGTAATATGATTCGCATCTGAAAAATACACCAACCATGAATTAAACAGGATTAAATTGTTGAGTCATGTGTTGTTTCTTCTTCAGATGCAGTGCTTCCTCTCATGTTAGTCAGACGGCCTTATGACACAAAGGCCCAGAAGTAGAAAAGTGACAAAGTATGAGCGTTCTGCAATATATGCATGCTATACACAAAGGTAAGATTTTTTTATTTCTTTGTCTGCTTTCCATCTACCTGGTTTTTGCTTGCTATCCTACTTGCTAACCATCTGCTTGCCTCTACTTGCTAACCATCTACTTGGTTTCTACTTCCTACCTTACTTGCTAACCATCTGCTTGCTTCCTCCCGTAACTTGTCTATCATTCCACCTATGTAAAAGAAAGGCATTGTTAATACAGATCCTGGTTCCTAGTTGTCTCTTCCAATGAATTATCTTTCTATTCCAGCTCTCTAAAAAAAATCTAATCTTGTTAATGCAAAGCATCGAGGAGGTGAAATCTCGTTGAGGAGGTGTTTGTTTTCTTGAAGTGTCTTTGTTTTCTTCTGGTGTGGATAGAGGGCTCAAGTGGAAGTGTATGACACAGTTTTGTCAACTTTCTTTTGAGTGTATGACACTTGGTTACATGTAAATAGAAGCGGCGATAGGCATACATGCAGCGGTGGACAATATAGTTTAATGTGATGGTTCCTCTATTATACAATGTAGTTCATGAAATTGTACAACATAGTATTTAATGTTTTAAACTAATGCTAACATTAGTTTACCTCTCTCAAAAATGTGAAAGGAACATACTAATATAAGATATGCTTTTAACCTCCCTGAAGAGGCCAAATAAGACAACCAAAAAGATTGTCTTATAAAAACTTTGGTTATTCATAAAAGTATCTTATAAAATATAGTGTAATCCTTAAAAAGTTTGGTTATCCATGAGAGTGAAAAAGAGCAATTAATGATAACGCCATATTTTTAATCACCATACTCAACAAAGCTCCTTAACCCTATTTATCTCTCGCTTTTCTCCTCTCTGTATATCAAGTCCTGATGATGAGTCTTGGTATAGGCTCGAAATGTCGACAAAAACAATGAAGAACACTGTGGATCATCCGAATTGAATTTCTCAAAAACAACTCCACAGAAACCTACAAACTAACACCATAGTCCAATCGTACAAAAGAGGAATAAAGAAAAATAAGGAAGTATTTACATGTCCACCGTCCAACTTGGGTATAGGCTTCCGTTTGACCAAAAAGACTAATAAGTTAATTTTTTTTAGCATGAGTTGTGAAAATGAGATTGTTGATTAACTTCATTTTCTTTCTTTCTATTATCCTATCTGATTAACTTCATTTTCTTTCTTTCTATTATCCTATAAAGGATCAGACTACTGTTTTCCCACTTTTGGGCCAATACAGAAATACATTCCAAACATCATTGTCCATTTACTCTTCTTAATTATTAAAAAAATAAAACTACAACTACTGGCAAAAACTAGTCTAGAACCATCCAAAAGAAACCGCTATAACAATCTTGCGCGTTCCACTCTCGTAGACTGCAATGGCACCTTTCATTCTTAAACTTTCTACCCATCTCCCCCTGCTGTTATAAATGCTTCCCTATACAACAAGAACTCCGCATGTATTACAAAATCAACTATTAGCAGTGAAAGATCTTTGATATTTGTTGGAGAACCGATATTCATCACAGCAGCCATGTCTCAGTGTCCTGTCTTATCTGGCACTTTTGATCCGTTCTCACTGGATCGATGGGATCCTGGGAATTGTCCTTTTTTGAAGGACATAGCCCACTTTCCAAGCTAGGATGTAACGCCCATAGCCAACACTCCGCTCGATTGGAAAGAAACTTCCGATGTGCACATCTTTAAGGCTGATCTTCCAGGTATTCATCATGTCCAATAGAGGGCATCTTTTAATTTCTCCTTTTCTTAATAATTTGTTGGATTAGTAGCTATTTAGCGTTGTAAATTTACCATTTGTTCTTGGCAGGTCTGAAGAAAGAGGAGGTAAAAATAGAGGTGGAAGATGGTCGAGTTTTATAGATCAGTGGTGAACGCGAGGAAGAAGAAGCACAAAAGAATGATAGTACAAGTGGTGTTGTGAGCATGTGGTGCAATGTACATGTTGTACGTATGGTGTTATGAGCATGCAATGTTGTGTACATGTCATGCATGTGATGTTATGCACATATGGTGTCACATACACATCGTGCGTGTGGTACTATGTACATGTGGTATTGTGTACACATTGTATAGAGGTGTAGTGTACATGTGGCATTGTGTACACATTGTGCAAGTGGTGCCATTTACATGTCATGTTGTACACACATTGTGTAGGTATTGTGGTGTAAACGTGGTACTATGTACATGTTGTACATATGGTACTCATGTACGTGTGGTATTGTGTGCATGTCATTCATTCTATGTTATGGGCATGTGGTATTATGTATGTGCATCATGTAGTCATGGTATTGAGTTGTGTGTACTCGTTGGAATGTGAGTGACTACATGGAAGGGGTGATCAGATTCCGAGGGACTGTGTAGCAGAGAAGGGAAAGTCACGGATGGATTTTTTTGGTCATTAACATTGCCAGATGGAATCAGATGCACATTAGGAGGGTGCCCTGGAACAATGATTTGGTAATTGTTCACTGAGAGGATAAGTGGCGTGGGATTATAGCGCTGAACATTGAATGGAGATTTGACTTTGTAGTGGATTTTGGACTTCCTAAGAAGGAATTGAATCCTGGTACTACTTGGAGGATGGAGGTGTGAGGCTACGGATTCCCTTATTGATTGATAAGGGCATTGTATCATTTATTTCTTGCTCAATAAAATGTGTATATTTGTATACCATTCTAAATACCTTAATGAGCTATGTTATAAAGCTCCAGTACGTGGTATGTTATCATGTTGTAATAATGTTTTGGTTTTGAGAAGGTCTTTCATTTTAAATACTACAACAGGTTGAGTTATAAAGCTCCATGGAAAGTATGTTTTGTTTTCAGTAGTCATGTGGTTATACGTGTCATTGAACACCAAGGACAGTGTTCCCCCAAGGGGGAGGGTTCTGTAACAACCCTGGTGAAAATTCCATGTAAAAATATATAAATACCACGAATGATGGGACATGTATTCCAAGCTGAATGGTGCGAAGGACATCCTAGTGGGTGTTCATTTGGTTGTTTATGGTTAAGGAAATTGGAAAAGGCAATAGCTAAGGCATTAAAGAGGCAAAATGACATTTTTGGCACATTTATTTATGAAAATAATGTAAATTAGGATAAAAATGAGGTGAAAGGTCATAGGTTGCATGTGAGGAGGAAAATGAAGGAAAATAATGGAAAATGAAGAATATAGAGGTCTCGTTAATAAACATGCTTCTAAGGATCAGCTGGCAAGCTTCTTCCTTTCAGTGTGAATCTTTTGTTAGTTCAGTTTTGGGAGCTCGCTCATTATTCTCTCTCTCTCTCTCTCATACTCTTGGATACTTAGAGTTTTCTTGGAGCACTCTTGGAGGGTGTGGCATACTTGGATTCTTGGAGCAAGAAGAAAAGGGAAGAGCAAGAAAGCACAAGAGGGCATTGATATCAGAAGCTACATCAGATTGCTTGCAGGTACCAAGTTGCATGTATGATTTCTTTACTAGTTTTGGCATGCATGGCAAATGCATGTGGTTTCTTGGTTATGATCTATCATTGGGATGGAGGGTGGTCGGTATTAACAGTGGATTTCCTAGCCTTGTCATTTCCTGGATAGCCATGGTGACTGTGGGTTTACTTTCATTGCTTTGTTTTTGTTGGTCCTCATGTTTCCTTAGCTTGGGTTGATTTATTGGTCCTGGAAGCCCTGGTTGAACAAACGCTTTGGAAGCCCTATAACAACTTGGATTGAGTTACTAGTCCTCAAAGCCCTGGTTGAACAAACACTATTGAAGCCCTGTAACTACTTGGGTTGATTTACTAGTCCTAGAAGCCCTGGTTGGAAAAATGCTCTGGAAGTCCTTGGTGGGTTGAGTTACAAGTCCTAGAAGCCTTGGTTGGAAAAATGCTCTAGAAGCCCTGAATAAATTGTGGGTTGAGTTACTAGTTTTGGAAGCCTTGGTTGTAAAAACTCTCCAGAAGCCCTGTCTAAGATGTGGGTTGAGTTACTATTTCTATAAGCCTTGGCTGGAAAAACACTCTAGAAGACCTAGAAGGCTTGGATGGAGACAAATCTAATGATGGTTTTTGGTGATGTCCGGTCATTAGGTGGAATCAATATTTGATGGGTTGAGGTGGGTGGCCTCTAGAAGCCCTGGATGAGTTTTATTGATGTGTTCTCTAAGATCCCACATTCATACTTGGAATATTGCACAGGGGTGATTGGCTAAACAGAGACTTGGCTCAACAAATCTATTGTTGGGTGGAATGTGGTAGTCCCATCACCGGTTGGTTCATTGCATTTATTAATGAAAAAATTCATTACCTTGATTTTCATGTGTAAATGTACCGATGTATATATGGATTTTGATGGCTGACATGTTTATTGTATTTCTATTCCTATTATGTTGTTTATATGCACATTTACCCTAGAAGGTGTTACAACCACTAAATGACTACTACCCAATTTCTCAATAATATATGTAGATAATTGAGATGATTGATGTATCTTAGGTGAATTTGTTTACAAGCAAGAGGTAAGGTCTTAGGTCCTATAGATTCCATGTAAGGATCATGGTCCATGCAAATGGAACCAAAGCACCATTATTATTTCTAATAACTAAGTATAACACCATTAAGATGTCATGTGTCATGGATTGAGGATTTGTGGCTATCCTTGGATTCCTACAACCCTATTGCAGGGTCTATGATAACTATTAACACATGTGATCATGTATACAACCTCAAAAAACATACCTACTTCACAAAACATCTATTTAGGTTATAGCTATAAGTTTCACATTATTACGTACAAGGTATGGGTCATATGCTCTAGGAAATGATTTTGGAATGAAAGCTAGATACTTAGACCCTTAGACTTATTATTTTAGGAATCATGACCCATGCTTTATGTCCCATAAAATATTAGATGCCCTATCAAGATAATTTTAATTATATCTATGTGTGAAATATAGGAATATATTCTATCACTAATGTTCCTTGGGTATGTCTAGATAGGAATAAGACTAAGGAATTAAGACTTAGTAATTCCAATTTAGGGTCATCACCCATCCAAAGGGCTCAATAATAGCATTATTATGGGTAGGAATTTAGTAGAAGATAATTAATAGTTCATGTGTGGTGGTTTGAGAATTTATTACCATCCTTGGATGCCTACATGCTTCTTGTATGGCCTAAGGTAACTATTTCCTCCTATAACAATGTCTACAACCTCAAAAACCATCTCTAGTGCTCAAACATCCAAACAATGTTTATTTTATACCATGAAAGAAATTGACTTCAATGGGTAGATAATAAATACATAATTAGGTTCTCAAAATTTATGACACTATTTATGATAAATATTATTGGTAGCATTATGATTTCTCACTAGCACCTACATGCTTAAATTAATAGTTGGAAAATATAGCTAGGTTGGATTGGAATTCAAATAGTATTTCCATATTTCAATATTGCATTATCATGTACGCATTTTTAAATGATGCACATTATTTAGATATGTTATAATGCTTATATTTCATATCTTCAAACCTCAACATCCCTTATATAACTTAACATTCTTATCAACATTAATCATTATATTTCATAGGAACTATATCTCATAACCTATATAAACCCTAACCACTTTAACACTTAACATAATCCATATGTTGCCCATAAACCCTAACCCTATAATTCCTATAAACCATAAAATTTTACCACTAACTCCTAAAAGCTATAATCAATAATTATTTTAATTGTTCATCCTAAATATTTATAGAGAATATACCCTCCAAAATGCATTAAAACTTATAGTTCCTAAAACCTCTAATGCAAAATATGTATAAATCTTATCTCTATAACCTTTGATGTTATCCCTAACTCTATAATAAATCATAATGTCTCAAAATTGTAATATCTAACCCTAGTATACGCCTTAATGGTTATAATATTTTTAGAGATGATTAGCTACTTGATTTACAATCTAAAAACTGATAAATAAGAAGAATTTGCACATCTCTAATATGTGATAGAGAAATTTCTCTGAGAATAAATATAATTTATAATGATAAAAAATTATTTAGTTTTCAAAGTGTATTGATTATAAAAAGTCACTCATTTTATGTTTAAAACTCAGATGTACACATTGGAGAGAAAAACTGTAATGATGATAATGACCTCAAGAATTTAGTTATAAAGTTAGACCATACCATATTTTATTTTCCATTAGACATTATCAATTATCAGTTAAAAGTGTATATATCTATCTATATATATTCCATTGGACATTATCAATTATATATATATATATATTCCTGTGTTGGAAAAGTCTTTATTACCAATATTAAGTGAGATGGTGGCTTCATATGTTCTAAGAGGAACAATATTTAAAGGGAAATGGAAGAAATATGTTTTATTGTTGTTCATTTAATATATAAATTTGTAATTTTGTTTATCACTATAGGTTAAATATAGCAATTTTGTTTTTATTTATCTAATTTAAATTGTAAAAATATTATTTATCATAACTCTCTATTTACTACTATGGGGTGAATCTTCCTAATTATTTAGTAGTGAGAGGTTATATTTATGCAATTGAAATTTTATTTACTAAATGATAGAAATAATTCTATTGAATAAAACTAGGTGTTTCGGAATTTGAAGCCTGTGCATTTGGAAGACATATATATTTTGAAAATTGTGGAAAAATCCATGCTATATAATTACAATTTTCATCTCTTAAGACTCACATCAAACCCATAGTATTTGGAGAAGTTATATCAGCTAAATTTTCAACTTAGGTGGTATATAATCATACAAATATTGTAACCATATAAAAAGTATATCATGCTTATGATGCAATTCCTTTAGAATACATACCTACCTAGTAGCTTATTTGTATCTCAACTTTATAATAGGTACCGTTCTCTCAAATTTTTTTCAAACCACATTTTCTAATGTACCTTATTGCTTGATTTATTAGTTGAAAATATTTTTGTATTTCAATATTTCAATATTTTAGGAATGTTTTTATTCAATAAAATTAGACGTGGATTATTTAAAAAAATTAAAAAGTAGGAAAAAAGATATTACAATTTATAAATTTGAATTCAAAGAAATTATCTTGTACTTATCAACACTTAAGTGTCCTGGTCACTTATTATATCATTGGCATATGTTAAAGCTCCAAAAATAATAATGTGTTGCACCATTAGAGACTAGTGTTTACACAAAAATAAATAAATAAATCAAAACAATTTCAATATGTTTGGGTGTTTCTCCAACATTTTACATAAAAATCTGATTTTTGTTAACTTTAGTATCTTTATAAATATATTGTAATCCTAATTGTTTCTAAAAATGTATACCCACAATAATACTAAGAGCTTAATTTTTACATACTAACTCATTGTTTAGTCAACTAGTTCAAGTTGGAGTATTATTTTTAGTAACAAGTTTTCAAGACTTGAATATTATTGTTTAACATTTTAAAGAAATATATTTACCCATCAATTACTTCTTCTTACTTTAAAACGCAACTATTCTTTACATTAAATGTGTAAGGATTCAAAATATGTAATATTGGTAATAATCCTTGAAAAAGATTTTCATCATGCATGAGTGACTTAGTATTATATAAATTACAAGGGGTTTCATGTCATTGTTTGAGGGCTAGTCTAGGGGCCAATTTTGTTACAATGGCCACCTCTATTCCCAACCATTAAATTGTAAATTTCTATTTTTAGCCATAGAAATATTCAATCCATAATAATAATTTAGATAAGTAATTAACAAAATGTATTAAAAATATTTTTTTTAAATAAAAATTGGTTTAACAATATTCTCCAACTTAAAGAAGACTCTCCAACATTCATGAATCTTTCTTTCAACATTTTGCATAATGAAAAAAAAAATACTCAACCTATTGAAATGTCCATAGAAACATACTCTTTCAAATATAATACTTAATTTCTTTGGACCAAATTTTACCATTATCAATTAAAAAAAATAAATAAATAAGTTATTGTTTATTATAATAAATCAAGTAAATTAACAATATGAATAATAATATTTAAGATTATTTTTTAGAAAATCACATTTTAGATTTTTTTTAAAAATAAACTATTTGCTTTTATTTTTGTAAGGATTCTTTTTTATTTCAAGGAAATAGGATAATCACCTAAAACATAAAGGCATTTCTCAAAAATAAAAATTTATTTTTTAGACCACCAATATATAGTTACGATTGATTTAGTTTTCCTTAAATATAAATAATGAATCAACCTACATTCATGAATAACAAAAAATATTAATTTGGCACTTTAATCAACTTGATGATTAAGTAAAGACGATGAGAAATGCAAGTTCAACATGAGTGGTTGATAACCACTATAGGGAAATCTCCAATTCCCTGAGGCCATAACTTCATCAACTATAGTACCACAAAATATAATTCAAATTCTCTCAGACTAGATATTCATCAATATTAAGACGGTTGATTGAAGAGAATCATTCGAGTACAATGTTGACTTTCTTCCATATCCATTAAAGAAAATATTAAACAAATTCCTATGTTTCAAAAAAACAAAAAAAAGAGGTTGACGACAAAAATACAATGCCCATTCTCTATTATGGTTTTGAGGATGTCCTTCCTCTGGTAGGTTTTTTGCGATTTTTATGGAAATGGTGGCAAGGTTCAGGGATATTTTGGTTGCACGAGGATTTATTAGATCAACTTGATTTAAAATTATCTATAAACTAATATAAGAATTATTCGAATTTAAGAATCACTATTTGTTGAGAGCATGAGTTTCTCACTGAAGGAATATGAATTTTTTAATTAATCATTAACGAATTAAAAATGGGTAAAGTTCACAAGTTAGGTTTAAAAATCTCTAAATTTAAAGGAATGACCAGACCTTTAAATGAAACTTCATAGTGGAGAACATGTAATAACAAGGGCAACTGCATAGCGGTAGTCCTTGCGGATATGGAACATCGGTTTATGATTTCTTTTTACTCGATTTCAGTGAATGTTGTTGTCAGTAGGAAATCATAAATAAATATTTAACTAAATGAAAAATGCAACCCAAAATAAACCCCAAAATCTTACCTGTTTGGCCTTTACATTTTGCTTGCTTAGAGATTCCCCTTGTTAGGATAATTACTCTACTGCTATGGCCTATGTTTCTGTATCCTTTGCTTGTACTGATACTGATGAGTGGGTCCACTACTAAGTTTGCACTGATACTGATGAGTGGGTCCACTACTAAGTTTTCATAGGCCAAGTCCAGCGAAATTGAACGATGTTTTCATAAGTTGAAATTATGTGAAGGTTGTCCAGTGAAATGAGTTGCTATGAGGCCCGAGCTGAGTGGACACTAGTTTGTTGATCGTATTTGTCAGGCCAAACGAGATATTGGGCAAAAATTATGACGGTGGGGTGGAGTAGATATTGGGCAAAAGTTATGAGGGTGGGGTGGGGGGAGATATTGGGCAAAAGTTAGAGGGTGGGGGTGGGGAGATATTGGGCAAAAGTTTGAGGCGGGGGTGGGGGAGATATGGGCAAAAGTTATGAGGGCGGGGTGGGGGGCGATATTGGGCAAAGTATGAGGGCGGGGGTGGGGGGAATATTGGGCAAAAGTATGAGGGGGGGGTGCGGGGAGATATTGGGGCAAAAGTTATGAGCGGGTGTGGGGGGAGATATTGGGCAGAAGTTAGAGGGCGGGGGTGGGGGAGATATTGGGCACTAAGTTATGAGGGCGGGGGGAGGGGGGGTGGGGGTGGGGGGAGATATTGGGCAAAAATTCTCCCCCTACCCCCACAAATAGTTACAAAATACTTGGTGGTAGTACTTTTCTTTGGTTTCTTCCTCCATCCATTTTGGGACGCATTCAACGCTAAACATTGTGTCGTGGAGGAGCGGACCGTTGCAAATAGACACAGCTCTCAAGTTAGAATGCAAGGGTTTGAAAATCGGAATAGAAATATAAAGACAACTTAGAGCTCTCAAGTTAGAATGCAAGGGTTTGAAAATCGGAATAGAAATATAAAGACAACTTAGGGCCGATGTCGGTCATTTTTAAATATAGCGTTAAACTTATAAATGTAACGAACTGTGCAACTATAAATAAAATCATAGTAGAAACAACTAGTAATTTATAAATATAAATCAAATATACAATTCAACTAGTACTTGTACTTTGGAAATATATAGAGAATAAATATATACTTACAATTTCATAAATATAAATAATAATAAGTACAACTAATACCGAAGATCAAAATATAACTCATGGCAAACTAGTTTTACCACAAAAACTAGTACTTAACTCACGAGGACTCCACAGGACTAGTACTTACCAGGCTTATGTTTAAACATATGTTTAAATGTTTAAATATACTATAGTACTCAAAGATAAAACACCATTATTTTAAATTTCTAA
>APFE031430010.1:0-15726 GCA_000404065.3 Pinus taeda | reverse complement strand
AAGATATTACATGTCCCAAATATTGTATGTTCTCTTGGAAAAAGTCACATTTATTGAATTTAACATAGAGCTGGTTTTCTCTTAAAGTTTGTAGAACTATTTACAAATGTTCCTTATGCTCCTCTACATTCTTTGAATATATCAGAATATCATGGATAAAATCAGAGTACACTTGTCTAAATAGGGGTGAAATTTTCCATTTATCAAACTCATGAAGATTGCAGGAGCATTTGTAAGCCTAAAGGGAAACAAAATGAACTCATAGTAACTGTAACGTGTTATAAATGTTGTTTTACAAATGTCCTCATCCTTAATTTTTATTTGGTGATACCCATATCGTAGGTCAATCATAGAGAAGACTGAGGCACCCTTAACTTGGTCAAACAAATCGTCTATTCTGGGCAAAGGTTACTTATTTTTCACATTTAATTTATTCAACTATCTAGAATCAACACATAATCGCAAGGTGCAATATGTTTTCTTCACAAACAACACTGGTCCTCCCCAAGGTGATACACTCAGGAAAATGTATCCCTTATCGAGTAGATCTTGTAATTGCATATTAAGTTTGGTTAACCTAGGGATTCTCATACGGTACAAGGCTTTTGACATTGGGGTTGTTGTAGGAATTATTTCTTTGGTAAGGTGAATGCTCCTTCTTGGTTGTAGTCGTAGAATCTCTTTAGGGAATACATCTACAAATTTTTGAATTATAGGTATGCTTTCCATAGATGCCATTTTGTCCTTGTGGTTGGTATAACCCACTTGTACTACAAAAATTTGACAACCTTCCTGGGGACATTTCTTCAATTGATTTGAAGTAATAGATTGAAAGTTAATATTTATTTTAATAACTTGAATTTCATGTATATTCCTTCCTTCTGTGAGGAAATTAATAATTTTATATTTACAATTTATCAAGGTCCAATGCCCCTACAACCAATCCATCCCAATGAACATGTCATAAGATCCTATATGTGACACATTTAAATCTACCTTCATTTGTTGTCCTCCCATTTCTATAGGACAACTTTCCACCTTGGTAATTACCTTCTGTTTGGCACCAGTGGCTAGTTGTACTAACCAAGAGTTTTTAAACTTAATACTTGGAAATTAACATAATGTAACTATTTTTGGATTGACATAACTAATATTTTCCCCTAGATCAATTATAATAGAGATAGGATGATTAGATATCTTACCAAAAAAATTATACCATCGCAAGCTAGTACTTTGCTTGACGATCTTATAGAGCTGCATTAATTCTTGCTAAATTTCTAGCTACATCTCCCATAGTAGAGGCTTCCTGAACACTCGCACTTGGTTCTATCGTAGCCTAGCGGGGATATTTTTTTATTAGTGCAGTTCCCCACAACCCAAACACTACATGGGTGACTTTTGTGACTGTCCTCATTCTAAATTATTTGGTACTTCTTTCTATTTTATTTCATAAGTCAATCTAGTTTTCTGCTCACTTTTTCCTGAGCATCCTCCCAATTTCTTCCTAGGTACATATTTATTACCAAGAAACTTGGTGGTTTTATTATGATTAAGAAAGCTTTTATGTCCATTTTTATCCATCCAACCTTTGTTGTTTTCTACTTTTTACCCATCTTCTGATAGAAACTAAGAGCTTTCTTAATGGTTTGATCCCTTTTCTTTGGATTATCAAACTCTAACCTCTCCTTTCTGTATGACAACAGGTTTCTTATAAAACGTTGCACCTTTTCTTTCTCTTCTTCTTTATAAGGGAAATAACATAACAGAGAGGTAAACCTGGTTTCGAACTCATCCATGGACTGCTACACCAATTTCAGATCATGAAGCTCTTTCACCTTCTCGTCGTCGAATCTTTCTATTAGAGTTTTATCCTTAAAATATTTATGGAAGATGTCCCAAGTCACTTCTTTATCGTCAATGCTACACATTGTTTTGACTTCCACCCACCATAAGGTGGCTTTACCTTGCAACTGATAAATAGCTAGCCCGACTTTTAAGTTATCATTATACTCGTAAATCTAAAAATACTTTTTCATATCAACCATCCAAGCTTCTACAACCTCTTTTGCCTCTCCATCAAACTGTGAGGGCTTTATTTTTTTAAATTCTTGCTACAATTATATCTATAACCTCTTAGCCCCCTTGTCACTTGAGCTGTTACCAAACCCTTCCTCATTATCCATTGGAGCTCTTTTACTTTTTACATGTTCTCTCTATTGCCATTGTGTCTCTTCCCTATTTCCTTATCTATACTAGGATCTGGATTCCTCTAATTTTTTCTATCTGAGATACTTTTCAAGATCCTTTCTTATTCCAACCTTAATCTCTTATTATTGTCCCTTAAATTTTCCATCTCATCTTGCAACTATTGGATGGTCTCTAACAACATAGCATTCAAATTTGTAGTTCCTTACCCTAATTGGACCCACATCTCCAGATTGGTCCGAGGTCCCACTGCGGATCCCCTAGGTGGGGTAGTTCAAACTCCCCTCCTCATTCTACTTCAAATACTCCTCACTTTATATATATGCATTATGAATACTTTGGTTATTTTCAATTTCCCACCAGGTCGAAGTGTTGCAACATGTGGCTTTGATACCACTTGTCACATACTTACAACTTAACTCATAATTTAACCAAGCATAAAAAATATATATTATCATGAATAAGATCAACCACATATATTTAAAAAGAAATTGTGTTAATATAAGCCACACATCGGTGTACCTGTTTAGATATTTCAAAGGTGTAATTCATGTTTTAATTAATTACATAGTTGATATTTACAAAGATTATAACATTCATTGTTGACCCCATTTTTCTGGTACTTCGACCATAAACCATCATTATATATATAGACCATTACATAGTGGAACATTCTTGAAGGGCTTCCAACCGCCAACTACCAGTCCATAATGGCATGGGTAGATTAGTCATAGTTGTTGATGACTTACTCCTTGATCTAACAACTGAGGTTTTCCTAGGAAGGGTTATGGTAACTAAATCCTACCATGACATCCTCCTCTCTCCATCATTTCACACTTGTAAGTTGGGCAGAGTGACTCAGTGGTTCCAAGTGGATCCAATCAAAGCTTCACTAAATTTACCTAGCCTACATAATGGTAATAACTTAACACAATATTTAGGTATTTACATTCTTTTCCAAGAAGGAGTTTACTTAAGTCCATTTAAATATTGGCTAAACTTTCCAACTCTTTCACTTTCCAGGGTTATACCATCATGACTTCAACTAGATTGCAACCCTTTGGCATTCTAGCAAGTTCAATGAACAGTTTCTCTTGACATGAGAATGACTTTAATCGTTGAACATTGATTCTCAAGGTAACACTCTTGTTGGAAGGAAGACCCATAATTGTTTGTTTACCCTAAATGTTTTTCAAGGTTTCTTATAATGTTATCAAATGAACTTGGCAGGTTGAACTTCATCGCCCAGCACGTCCTCTCACTTCACAAATTAAGTTTTCAGGCTCATCCATGAACCCAATAGAATTTTCTAGGTATATCTCCAAATAACGTAATGGTTTATGTTCTAGTACCTTCCCTTTGGCCCCCAAGACCAAGCCCCAAATTTTGTCTCTTTGTAGGTATCCACAACATATTCCTCTCAATCTCTTTCCTAGGAGAGTCTGAGAGACCATATCGTGCAGATTTTCTATTAGGTTCTTTAGTGTTTCTCTGTTTTAGGTTCAATTATGAAATATTAATGAATTAAGCAGACCCATGTGAGGGTTCTGTTTTAATTTTCAAGTTATGCAATGCTTAAAATGTTACTGAAATGGACTTAATTTTGTTATATGTATATAACGTCATGTTTCTATTTGTAAATTAAAGCTTGCAACCCAACCTCTGGATGATGGTCTCAGATAGTGAGACTTGTGCTCGAGCATGATGTATTTTTTGTTTTCGCTATGAAATTTTTGAAAGAATGAACTTCACTTATTAGGAAATTGTAAATATTATTGCCAATCAGATTTCGATTAATTCCATCTTTAATTATGGATTTTTTTATTTCATTTCCAACTTGAATACCTATCTTTTTAAATCTTCTCTATTGGGTTTCTATTTGCTGGTTACATACATAGGGTTACAAGTATTTTTCCACCTAATTTTATTGCTAAGTTTGGTTAATAGTTGCACTCCTTAGCTACAGAGTGGGAATGAAATTGGCTTCTAGTTCCTCTACCATGGCCAGGTCTCAACCTTCTCTAGGACCACCAGCAACCCTTAATAAATATTCCTTATAAGAAAAATATTAGAACAAATCTAACACAGAGATTATGTAAATGGCTATTCCTTAGGAAAAATCGTAATAATGGTTTGTTTTTCTTTGCTTCCCCTAGCCTAGTTGCTTCCTTATAAATTTCCAGCCTTTTCTCACATCAGTCATAAAAAGGGGGCTAATCTTGATTACCTCTGAGGTCCCCACTCCTATTGTTTGGTTATGGATTAGTCTCATGGATAAAATACAATCACAAATATACTCATTATCTTCATTAAATAAAAAAAAAGAACATTATGTACGCATGAAATAATTTATATAACTTTCGTTCTGTTCACTAAATATAAACAAAGGAGCAATGTATATGCATGCAATAATTTTTGTAACTTCCAATGACTCCTTCACTATTGTTTTTACAAATTGCAAATGTCATATTAACATAAAGGGGTAAAATTTACATAAATCTACTATTGCATAGTTAGAATGTTTCTTTTCTTTCCACATATTCATTTCTGACACTATAACAAAATGAATAAGATTAATTAAACCAACTAATTTTATTGAACGAATACATACAAGTATAAAAATTTACTAGTAAACACTTATCTAGTTCACAGTCTTTCAAGAATTCAACAGTGCTGAGTTGATCCTCCTGACCATGGGAAGGGTAATTACGTCCACTTCTAGCCCCCAAACTTCCACTTTAGAGAAATATGGACAGTCTCATCAAAATCCAACAATAGACATCAGGGCCACTGTCCAGTATAATACCATCTCATTCTATGTATGTTTAAGGTTTTCCACTGGCGCAAACCCAATTCAAGATTACCTCTAAGAAGCACCTTTCCAACTTCACAGACTACTTGTTTCTTTTATGTCCCCCCAGGATTCTAGGAAAGCAGAACCCCTCTCAGATATTTCTCTTTTATTCTATAGAGAGAATGACAACTATCATAATTGTCTAACACTTAGAATTGGTTACAAGTCAACCCTCCTAAACTCCAATAAAAGAAATTCACATAACATTTATGTGAAATTAAATAATTCACAAAGTCCACTAGGCTTCCCAAGCCCACTTACTCATGGTCTCATGCAATTTATAAAAACAAAAATAAATAACTAACAATAATTTATGTTACCTAGGGGTGTTACATAATAGCTATAAATTAAGATCTATTTCACAATATAAATTAAAATAATGATTCTATAACCATATTTAAATTTAATTAATAAGAAAATAAAATCTTAACACTTGCATTATATCAAGAATTTTAACCATGGATATTCGCGACAACATTACCACTTTCAGTAAACTTACAATATAACATGATTGTTAATCATGTATATTCAAAGTCACTTTACCACCTACAAAAAGGTTACAATATAACATGATTCTTAACCATACATATTCACCACTAGATTCTCATGGATGTTATTAACTTGTAAATAGGGTGTTTTATAATAGCTTAGGCCAGTACAATCGATTATCAATACCACATGCCCAAAAATCATAACTCAATTGAGCATCAAAATATTTTATTTTAATTGAAGTTTATAATGTTTTCTTAAACAAATTTAAAAGAAAAGGGTTATAAATACTTTTGAGATATAGATAAACTCTTTATTTTCATTAGTACTAAAAATATTTTGTAGATATTTTATAGAGATTAAAATTAATATAATATAAATAAATATTTTCTAGGAGGGATTGTTTTTAAAAATTAATATAAATAATAATCTTTTATTAAGAATTAACATTAAATTCAGGTTAACTAAACTATATGAAAATCATTATCTCGATATATAAATTATCCTTCTCAAAAATTACACACATAACTTTTTTTTTTTTTTTATTCTTAGAGATTTAAATTAAGTAATTAAAAAATAATATAAAAAAGTTAATTGTTAATAAATATCTCCAAGCAAAATACTTCCATAAACACGTAAATAATATTTAAACTTTACTGTAAAACCTTAAAAAAACAAACTTATGTCGAAAAAAAACACATTTTCTAAATTGCAAAATTGATAAACAAAAATCAGTTACGACTTATTTGACTATTAAAAAGCCGAAATTTTTTCAAGAAAGTCTAGCGAAATAAACATTTCCATATACAATTGTCTTTCTGGATAAGGAACTTCTATAATACTAAAGTTTCAAGGGTACACGGTTTTCCTGACATTATAAACATTAAACAAAAGGATTTGTAAACATTGCTTTGCTCTGCATGATTTACAATCGGAAGAACGCTCTGACGTACCATAGTTTTATGTGAAGTGCAGAAGTTTTATGTGTGCACTTCATTAGGAAGATAAGAGCAATAACACTGAAAAGTGAAAAGAAAATGACAACCTGAACTCAAGTGACACACATGTTTGTCCTCCCCTATAGAGGAAAAAGCGATTAAACTTATTTAGACAAATTTGTTTGAGTTTTTTAAATTTAACTTAAGCAAAGTCTGTTTTTGAATTTACACCTAGTAGCAGAGAGCTTTGTTGGCGAAGTCATGAACCATTTTAAAGAAACAGGTAGCCAGAAGAAAGGTGAACTATATATTACTCTGTCACTGAACATTTTGGAAGGTTTCCGTCAATCAGTTGGCCAATTCTGCTGTGAAGGGAAGCGCCATTGAAGTGGCCAAAATCTAAGAGCTGCAGGGTTAAAAGAGCAACATTAGAATACTTGAAGAAAAGCATTGCAGCTTGAGGGTTTACACACAATAAAATATTACCTTTGAGTGAATGCTATAAAAGACCCTATCAGTTATAGCAGTAACCGTAGCATTCACAACTTCAAGTCCAGCTTCTTCTAACTCCTTTAGAAGACTAGAGAAGTCGATCTGGTTCTCGAAAATATTTACAGTGACTTGAATACCTGGACCAAATTTGCTAACCCTTATAGTCTGAAATTTGTCCCGTACATTGGAGGATCGAAGCTCCGAAGCTTGCAGGGTTTTATAATTACAGAAGCTGTTGGAAAATGGATTAACAGTGGCCCGGAATTTTAGATCATCTCTTTTCTTTTCGAGCTCTATTAACTTGTTTTGTAAATGACGAATGTGTTTAACGGCTTCCAGCAGTTTGTCCGATAATGTGCATTTTGTCTACAAAATTTGCAAACAGAAGTAGAAAAGTTAATCACTTTTTTCCGTTCTTATATTGATATGTTTTGTTTACAAAAATGGGAAACACAGGTATAACTACTGTCCCTTTTCTTTTCTTTTTAATACTTTTAAGATATGCCTGAGATACAGATAAACCTCACCTTGTTATATTCTTGAGGGAGTAGCGATAACAGTGTTGAACAAAGAGCTTTCATCTTGATCCGCCTCTGTCTCTCCACCAGTTTGTGAAGATGCGCATTCCCAATACTTTCCTTGACGCCCTCGTTATAATGACCTCCTCCTCCCGCGGCCGCCTTCTTCGTTCGAGGGCTCCGCGTCGGTGGGAAAATAGGGTTTACAGAACTCACCAATGAAGATACCTGAGAGCTATAGGTTAGGGTTTCACCTAGATCGTCAATGTTGGCTACGAATTGCTGCGGATATTGCTCGACCGCCGGTGATGAATTGTCCTCAGCAATCTGATGAATCTGCACCGCCTGTCCTATAGAAGCTATTCCGAGCGGGCCGTAATCATGTGGCCTTTTGGTGCAGAGGTCTTCAAATATTAGTGCCACATCATCGTTATCAATACAAGGTCCGAGTTCAGCAAACTTCACTGGTTTGGTTGGTGTTTGGATCTGAACACCTTCATTAGTATCAATATTACCATAATAATGAGGAAGACACGCTGCTGCCTGAGAATACGTGGACGAACACGGTTGAAATGAATATCTATACGGATAAGTTTTGCTCCGGAAATCTTCCATTTTGAGCTCTCCTGCCTGATTAATGAAGATTATTGAGGACCAATTACCAAATGGAAAATCAGAACCATCAACTCTATAATCCAACCAGGTGTCTTGCTTGCAAGGCGGAGGGGACTGTTTTTTCCATTCAGATGTCAGGGAAAAGTAAGGTGGAATGTTGGTTACTAGGGTGGAAATGGTCTAATGGTTAGGTAAAGAGGTTTATCATATAAGATTATATATATTTTATTTTGAAAATAGTTAGGTAAGAGGTTTGATCCAATAAAATTATATATATTTGGAAATAGTTAAAGGAGAAAGTTTGATAATACAAAATTATATATAATTGAAAACTGTTTTAGGTCAGAATTCTCAGTTAAAATATAGAATCAAGGAACCTGAATACAGTTTCTCCGTGACTCTGATAAGCCGCAAAAGGAAACGAGGGAGGAATGTGTTAAACGCTTAGCCGCAAAAGGAACAGAGGGAGAAATGTGCTCAAAGAATAGGCCCAGTGGAATACACAAAGAAATCACATCCCTCGCACTTGGTAACCTAGTTAATGACTGAAGTAAACTTTTATATTTGAAAAATAGATTGCGTTCCGAAGAGTAATATCGTGAGGTCCACTCATAATTGTCATTGTCATTGGTAAAGTAGATTACAGTCTAGCAGCTTAGATTTCAATTTTTGAAATTATAAAACTTAAATAAGGTGGGGAAAATTTTATAATATATAAATATTTTTAAATATAAAATTCCATTTTAAGTCTTTGAATTTAGAATTGGGCAATCTTATATTGGAAATATCAACGTCACTATAAAAATCGTCAATGGGTAACACACTTAAAATGATCCATCATATATGCATTACTTAACTTTACACCAAAAACATTATATATGCATTACTTAACTTTACAGCCAAAACATTTTAAAAACAATACACATGTTTACTGTAAGGTGAAAACATAAGCACAAGTCGTGTATCATATGGAAATAAAAGAACCAGGAACGTTATATATGCATTACTTAACTTTACAGCCAAAACACTTCAGAAACCATACACATGTTTACTGTAGGGTGAAAACATAAGCACAAATCGTGTATAATATGGAAATAAAAGAGGTCATCATTATTTGAAGTTAAAAAAGCTAGTAAAGGATTGAGAAAATGAAAAAGTTATGGAAGATTGAGTTGTTTGTTTGTAATCTTGATTATTAGAAATTATTTGAAATTTAAAAAATTGGTGAAAGATTGAGATAATAAAAAAGTTAGTGAAAGATTGAATTATTGTTTATATTATTGATTACTTTTTGAAATACTAATTACTACTTGTTAAATCTAAAAAAGTTAAAAAATTTAGTAACAATTGAATTACTTAAAGTTAAAAGAAGTTGGTGAAAAATTGAAATAATAGAAAATTTAGTAAAAGATTGAGTTATTATTTGTACAACTAATTACCAACTAATTACTAGTTGAAACACTTATTAAGTTAGTGAAAGTTAAAAAATGTATGACACACTCATTAAACTTAAAAATGTTAGTAAAAGATGTATGCCGTCTGTCACTCATTACTCATTAAACGTAATAAAAAAAAAAAGGTGGTCTTTTTTAGAATGGTAGGGTATGGTTAAGTTTTTGTTGTTGAGGATTCATTTTGTATTTTAAAAAATTTAAAGGAAATCTTATGTTTATGATTAGTTATGTATTTTTATCATCATTTAAATATGAAATAAAATTATTAATATAGAATTATTAGATGAGAAACATAATGACAAGTGTAATATATCAATGCGAGGAATTTCAATACATTAACGAATAAAAAAAAAACGTAGTAGTAGTGGATTCTAAAATGGATGTTATATTAGTAGAATTTAAAATGGGTGGGATGATGTTAGATGCTAAAATTGGTGGGTGCATGGTGGGTTTTAAAATGGATGGGATGGTGTTGCATGCTATAAGGGGTTAGATGTTGTTGGAATTTTAACTTTGTTCGAGTGTCATATGGCGGTTCCTAAGGTTGTTCCTCAGGTTGCGAGTGGAGACATTGTATTTGTGTTTCAGAGGTAAGGGGTTAGATGTTGATAGAATTTTATATTTGTTCGAGTGCCCTATTGCAGTTACTAAGGTTGTTCCTAAGGTTGTAGGTGGACACATTTCATTTGTGTTTCTGAGGTTGGTTGCTAACATTGGCATTAGAGATATTGCTTGGATTTATGTTCGACATGTTCCCTGCTCTTCTGTTGTGAAAAGAGTAAGAGAGCTTACCCATGTTTAGAGGAACATTCACTATAAAGCTAATTTATAGATTTTTGTGTTAAGAGAAAATATTATGACTTTTTATTAAATGTTAATCCTTTAGTTATGGCTTTCTATAAAATGAAAATACATTTAAAGGAAAACGTTGTAGATGAGTTCATGGAAGAATAAGTAGCATATTAAAAGTATAATATGTGTAAATATGAATTGTAGTGTGAAAAGTTAAAGGAAGCAACTGAAGGCTAATAGAAGCCTTAGCTGGCTTACAAGCAACTATGGAACAGTTATGGAATTGTGGTTTGTGGGGTTACTCTCTTAGGGTTGAGAGGGGAATCCAACATTGTTATTTAGTGGAATTAGTAACTTTAGAAGATGTAGATAATTTGCAACCTTAATCTCGTAAGTCGTAGGATAGGCATGAGACAAAAACTAGAAAGTAGTTGGGGCATACGTGTTGAACGCGGTTGCGTTCAAGAGGAAGATTAAATTATCTATTTATTTTGGTAATGAAACCCAAAAGCTTAAAATTAAATATGGAACTAGCTAAGAAATTTATGGATATCCCGACTGCTTATTTCCTGGATTCATTACATAAGTATCCATTTACTAGCGATAAGATTTATAGATTCCTAAAAAAAAACATAAAATTGCAGTGCATCATTTCAGGCTTTCTTTAGAAAAGAGATAGATTATACTTGTTCAAGCATCAATCCTGTTGAGTGAAACCCTCATCCAAAAGTTGGGTCACAAGGTTCACACACACACACAAACATATATAACCAGAAAATAGTGACAGTGTAAGGACAATAGAATAAATTTAACAAATTTGAATCACCACAGTGACAATCTAAGGAATGTAGAGAGGCCAAAAGAGAAGTTGGAACCCTCACAGGTCTACATAATTCTCTAACACATCTGCGATAACCCTTAAGGAAGAAGAACAAAAGGTCAAGTGAAAGAATTTTTGGCATTATGATACAGGTGTTTTCCTTGATGGCAACTCACTGAGATGAAAGATCACAGTACGACAGGTTAATAACAAAGAATTATAGATTAGACTACACAGAATGAAGAAAGAAAGGTATACACCTTGACCAAGTTGCATATACATGTAGGTTCATTGAACACAAGTAGCGTATACATACACATGCACTTTCGCAAAAGGAAGAGCATGTATACCTTGGAAAACTAAGTTTTTGGTTTGAGGTGTTTGGTCCATAGTATTTTGATCTATGGTATTGGTCCGAGGAATCTGGTTCGAGGTATTGACCCTAGTTATTTGGTCTAAGGTATTGGTCCTAAGTGGCTTTGGTCCATGATATTGAGAAAGGCATAAAACTATAAAAGGAGGATAAGATCATTAGGCCAAGTGTCCAAGTATCAAATATCTGATGACGTGTGAGATCTAGTATTTAGGTTATTGGCTTATGATGTTGTCCTTGATCTGAACCAAGGATGAACCTTAGCGGTTGATGAGCAATAAGATCTAATGATGGATTGGGATCTTAAGGCTTGAGATGAATTATCATTATGTGGTTTAATCATGTATAGTCTAGATCTGAATTCTAATGCATGTGTTATTCTATAAATATTATGATCTAGGTATCACTGAAGTTTGGAATAGATACAAAATTATGAATTAATATTTGCAGATGTATACATTGGTTGGCTTTGAGAAAAGCACGTACACACGCAGGTTCGACACATGGAAGTAGCATATACCTTATAAAATATGTTTCAGTTGTTTCTATTTGCTATTGTAGAGTTATAGGATATGCTTATTGTATTCTGGTGACAATATTCGGAATGATCAGATTGATTGTGATTTAACGATGGGTTGTCGGAACAATTGATTGATTCGGCTATGCTTGATTTAGAAAGTGATGATTGAGTCTCAGTGATTAGTTGATGTAGATGTATTTGATGATTAAATTGTAGGTATGATGTTGTTCATGGATCCAGTCTGAGAATTTATGAAACGTGGTCCTTAGAGGAAGAAAGAAGGTTGTAGTCTTCTATAGGTCGTTGCCTACGTACCAGTGAACATATCAACTAGTACAAGAGTTAGTGGGTTGTAGCTCCCTTCCAGTAGAAGTTATAGAACGAGAGAAGGTTGTAACCTTCTACAGGCAGAAGCTTACATACTGGGATAAGTTTGTACCAGTAGAAGATTTTAAATAGATTTTCTTATTATTAAAAGAAGATAGAGACGATAATAGTAGGTGGTTTTCAACCACATTGCGTTTCCACCTTATATCTTGGTGTTCATGTGTGTTTCCTATATGTGATGCTTTATTCTACTTTTATGGCATTGTGTAATAAATCTATGATATACTGGTTAAATTTCAATGCATGATAAATTGGGTAAATCAAAATTTCTATGCATATACATTGGTTGCTTTAAGTACAGTCGTGTATACATGCTAGTTCACTTAGCTGAAGTACCATATACAAATCTATTTAAGAAATTAAATTATTGATCTGATAATACTGATTCACCCCCCTCTCAGAATTATTTCCAATAAAATCTATAGGATATAGTCCCCAAGACTCTGTCGAGAAAGAGTTACAACATGGAATCTATTGTGGGAACCTACAAGAGATAAAAAAATTGGGGTTTCACCTTAGAAGTTGTAGGAGAGGCAGCAGACAAAACCTAGTAAGTAGTTGGGGCATACCTATTGAACACATCTAGGTTCAAGATCTCGTACAGAGGTTGGTTCACAAGGTTTAGACACACACACACACACACACACACAGACACACACACACACACATAAGCAGAAAATACTGACAATCTAAGGACTGTAGAATAAATTTAATAAATTTAAATCACCTTTGTCATCAGATTAAAAATTGAGCCATCAACAACTAAGGTTAATCACTTGGGTGAATGGAGACTAGCAATTGTCAGTTGGAAGCTCTTCTAGAATGCTACAATAGTATAAAAACATCTTGATACCAACGGGTTAAGGATGGAGTAGCGGCAACCAAAGTCATTTTCAGAAGTTAAGTATTACATTAACAATGATGGTAAATCAAAGGTGCCTTAATTAATTCATGCGAAATGCCCTGAGAATTTAATAAAATATATGTATAACCATCATGGAGTTATTCAATTAAGATTTTCACCATTAAAAAAATTGAACGGGTATTGTTAATACATCAGTTATTTATGTTAAGAGGATGAGGTCCTATTGTTGATGTTAAGGTTGTATGGTAGGTTTTAAACCCATGTGTCATTCAAGATTTTATGATTTTCTAATTTGAACTTTTATTAACATTAACCTATAGCTTGATATGCATAGAGACTAATAGGTTCAAACACACACACATACACACATATATAAAACTAGAAAATAATGATAGTCTAAGCACTGTAGAATAAATTTTGAAATTTAAATCACCTCTACCGTCAGATTAAAAATCAAGCCATCAATGGCTAAGGTTGATCCACTTGAGCTGATGGAGACTGGAAGTTTCCGGTTAGAAGCTCTTCTAGAATGTTCCAACAAGTCTAAAACCATCTTGATATCGACGCATTAAGGACGAAGTAATGGCAACCAGGGTCAATTGCAGAACCTAAATATTACATTAACAATTATGGTAAATAATAGGTGCCTTAATTAAATTATGCAAAGTGCCCTGAGAATTTAATAAACTATATGTATAGTCGTTATGGAGTTAATTAATAATGGTTTTCACCATAAAAACATTTGAACACGTATTAGTAATGTGTCATTTATTTATTTAAGAGGGTGAGGCCCCGTTGTTGATGTTATAGTTGTATGCTAGCTTGTAAAGCCATCTACCATTTAAAATTTTATGATTTTTTAATTTGAAGTTTTATTATTAACCTTGAGCTTGATATGTGTAGAGATTGATAGGTTCTCTCTCACACACACACACAGATATATATAACCAGAAAATAGTGACACTATAACGAGTGTAGGCTAAATTTAAATTACCATAATGACAATCTAAGCATTGTAGATAGACCAAAAGCAATGTTGGAACCCTCACGAATCTACGCAGTTTTCTAACACATATGATGTAACCTTTAAATGAAGAACAATAAAAACGCAAGTGAAGAACCTACAGGATATAATCCCTGAGACTCTACTAGGAAAGAGTTACAACAAGGAATTCGTTGTGGGAACTTGCAAGAGATAAAAAATTGGGGCTTCATCTTGGAATCCATACGATAGGTAGTAGACAAAAACTAATAAGTAGTTGGGGCATACTTGTTGAACAAGGTTGGGTTCAATAACTCGTCCAGTGGTTGGGGCCATAAGGTTTACACACACACATATATAACCAGAAAAAAGTGGTAGTCTAAGGATAGTTGAAAAAATTTAATAAATTCAAATCACCTATATGGTCGGATTAGAAATTGAGTGAAAAATGGCTAAGGTTAATCCACTTGGACTGATGGAGATTTGAAGTTTTCGGCTGGAAGCTCTTTTGGAATGTTCTAAGGGGTATGAAACCATCTTGATACTCAAGGGTTAAGGATGGAGTATGAGCAACTAGGGTTAATTGTAGAACTTAAATATTACATTAAGAATGATTGTAAATCCAAGGTTGCGGAGTGACCTGGAAACTTAATAAACTATACGTATAGTTGTTTCAGATTTAATTAATTATTATTGTCACCATAAAAATATTTGAACGATTATTAATAATGTTTCATTTATTTATGTTAAGTGGGTGAGGCCATGTTGTTGATGTTGGGATGTATTGTAGCTTGTAAAGCCATGTGGCATTTAAAATTTTATGATTTTTTTTAATTTGAAGTTTTATTAACATAACCTAGGCATTTATATGCCTAGACACTAACAATTTTGAAAATCAACTTTATATTACATACAAACAAACCCTAACATAATTACTATTTCAATGGGTAATATTTTTTAATTAAAATGAGATATTAACATTAATCTAGAGCATCTAAAAACTAGATATTTATTTTCGTAATGTAACCCAGAAGCTCAAAATTAAATATGGAACTAGCTAAGAAATTTATGCATAACTCAACTGCTTATTTCCTAGATTCATTTCATAAGTCTTTATTTACTGGACATAATATTTACAAATTCTTAAAAAAAAAAGAATTGCAATTCATCATTTTAGGCTTCCTTTAGCAAATAGGTAAGTTATACATGTTCGAGTATCAAGCTTGCTGACCGAAACCCTCATCCATAAGTTGGGTTGTAAGGTTCAAACACATAAACCCACACACACACACACACACACATATAACCATAAAATAGTGACAGTCTAAGGACTGTAGAATAAATTTAATAATTTAAATCACCATGGTGACAGTCTAAGGACTGTAGACAGACCAAAAACAAAGCTGGAACCCTCATGGGTCT
>APFE031430006.1:131234-154382 GCA_000404065.3 Pinus taeda | reverse complement strand
CCTTAATTCCACTTCCTTTCCTTCCACAAAAAATTTCATGAAAAGTTCTTGAAAATTAAAAGCTATTGTACCCAAGGAATGTAGCCATTGGACTCCTAGTACATCATCAACACCTCCCATTGGAATGGAAAGCATTGGGCTAGTCAATACATATTCTGCCATGGATAGCTTGATATTATGGCACTTTCCGAAGCAATTTATTGTTCCTCCATTTGCAACCATCACTTGAAACTCTGGTCCTGGATACAAGAAGCAATTCAATTCTTTTGCTACCTTACAATGAATAAAATTGTGGGTACTTCCTGAATCAATCAACACTATTACCTTTTTCTTCTTGATTTGTCCTTCTATCTTGATGGTTTGAGGAGTGGTAATTCCGCCAATGCATTACAAGATATGGTTGGATTCATTTCTTCTTTATCTAGGCTTGTTCCTGGAGTATATCCTCTTCTTTTGACCTTTCTTGCTCCTTTTCTTCTTCCTCTTCACAATCTATGTAGAATAATTTCTTCTCAGCACACTTATGACCCTTAGTGTATTTGCTATCACAACTGTAACAAAGCCCTTTTGCTCTTTTTTCTTCCAATTGTTGTGGTGTCAACCTTATAGGTTGGGGAAGACTAGGGACAACACTTCCATCTTTATAGTTGTGAGTGGTATACTTCTTGGTTGCCATAACTTTGCTTTCCATTTTTCTCGCTAACCTGAATGCCTTCTCTAATGAATCAGGTTCCCAAAGGTGAACATCATGTTGGATATTATCCTTTAAAGTCCCTATGAACACATCAATCCTATGCTCCTCTGGAATTTTTTTTACCCTTATGTTCAATTTTTGGAACTCCTCAATGTGCTCCATTATTGAACCCTTTTGTTTGAGACTTATCAATTGGCTAAAAAAAGTGTTTCTTTTTGTATCCTCATAATGTGCTGTCAATTCTTCTGTAAAAATTGCCCAAGTGATAATTTGTTTAGAGAGGCCCTGGAGATTGAAAAAAGGCCTAAAAACCTTCATAGGGATGACAGCTGGAAGATTAGCAGTTGCTGGATCCCAGCGCTGTCTTCCTAGCCACCTCATTCCTTCTGCTCTTTGGTTTCTTGGTTCCTTTATCCTCACCTTTTCCGGTGGGTCTCTATTGTATGGGTCTCTTTTGCCCCCTTTCCTAGATAGCGGATTTTTCCTTTTGTTGGGGTATAGCATTAGCTGTTTTGTGCTAGCAATAGGAGCCTTTAGTGTCTTGTGTATTATGTTCTTCGATTTCTTAGCATTATGATAGTAATGTATAATCTGATGAGTGGTTCCTTGTTAAATAAATAAATAATTATAATTGGAATTAGAATTTCTTCGATTTAATAAGGTTCTAGATTGTTTTTTTTTTTTTTTTTATGAGAACATTTACTATTTTGGTAAAGCACTAATTAGCTGGACAGATATATGAATAAGATTTAGTATGATTAAGGAATAGAAATTAAATAGATATAATAATGGGTATATAAGATTAACCATTATATTCTTAGTAATTAAATAAATTATAATTAGTAATTGTTTTTTTTTTCTACGTAAAGGCTAATCTATATTAAGAAGAGAAAGTATTTACAATAATTACATCATTCGAGAGGGGCGTTGCCCAGCCCTCTAGCAAAAACATCTGAGACTGACTATCTATCCAGCTGTACCCTATTACCATATATTGTCCCTGATGTAAAGCTTGGACAGAGGACATGTAAAAACCTGACGCTTGGATAGCCATACAAAAAGCAAAAAACAACCAGACCCTTTGAAGCCTATAGACTCTACCAATGACACTGTAATTACATAGACAAGCCTTCGAATGAAGGACAGAAAGAGAACTGGTAGCGACCCATCTGATAGACAAAAAATACATTGATTTATCTCGGCAAAAACCTGGAGAAAGAGCGACCATGGAGACTCAAAACGGGCGGTTTAGGTCCTCCGGAGGCGACAGATGTTGCGGGCTTGACGTATCCAGCCAGTTCGCCATCTCCTCGTCCCATTGAAACTGTTCCTCAAGGCGCGGTTGAGTTGCGCTGTGGATTTCCTCGCTCGCTTGAGTAGTATGAGCCGGAGGCAGAGCTTCCTGCTCCAGAGAGTCAGAGTTTAAGTTCTCCTGAACTTGGGTTGGTTGATGCTGAGACGGCGGGGCTATAGCAGATAGAGGACGGAGCATACGGAAGACTCTTCCCTCCATGTCTCCCAGCAATATTTCACTAGACTGTAATTCTGCAGGTGCCTGAGAAGAGGAGGGATTTTCTTCAGGTGCTGCCTCCGAGAGATAAATTGACACATTCACAATTATGTCTGAACGCAGGAGCCTTCCAGGGATTCTAAGGCGGATGGGGAGGTAGGAGTCCGGCAACATCAGGTAGTCCTGCTCAGAGGACGAGGACGAGGACGAATTCGTCATTGTCGCCCTGGGTACGAAGGAATTCACCTCCTCGCCTTCAGAGGCAAGGCGAGTGCCAACTCTCCCACCGCGTCGCGGTAAACCTCTGCTGCGAACCATGGCATTTAGCTTGCGGGTAATAAGATTAGGCTTCGTCACCCTGAGGTATTCGAAGTGAAAAATAACAGACCCGACTCCAGAACCTTGTAATTTTTTCTGGGTTTTGAGCGACTTGGCTTTGTCCATAAATATCCAAGCCATTGCTTTCAGCTCGTACAGGCTTGAATCGTCCGGCAGGTGATACATTGAGGACGAGGAGTGAATGATGTCTGAGGCTGGCGGCGAGTGATTAAGAGTGAGCATAAATGCTTCCTCGGTTATGGAGAAGCCATCTGCCCTTCTCAACCCCGCGTGGCCAACGATTAGAGTGCTACCTTGCTTGCCCAACACCCGCATCCGGGTTATAATTAATAATATCATTGTTATATAGGGGTAATATATTTATTAATATTGTAATATTCACATTAATAGTGGATATACATAATATTATTATTAATAATAATCTAGTTAAATGGGTAGATAAGAGAATTATTTACCCTTTCAATTATATATATTATTCTCATCCTAATATTGATATTAGTAATAATATTAAGAATGATAAATAAAGTTTAAGGTAAAGAAAAAAGTAAATGGATTAATAAAATAAGAAAGTTCGAGTTTCAAAAAAAAAGAATATTTACCATCTTATGCTAATAGGTAATATTGATCCTAATAGAAGGGTAAATATTAATGATATATTAGGAAATATGATAGAAATTGTGTTTGCATAGGTTATTAAGAAATATGTGTCAACAAATATATTAATATAATAATAATTGAATTAAGATCTAAAATTAAAATAATAGGTATATTAACCCGTAGATTTTATTATTTAAATAAATAATATTTATTGTTGGTATTATATAAGGGTAATGGTATTGATAGCGGAGATATTTAATATTATATATCATATTTAGATTTATATTTGATATTATTTACCATTTTATTTCCTCATCGTAAGGGTAAATATTGATATTAATTAATGATTTTTATGGAAATATATATTAAAATAAATAAATATATTATTAAAATACTAATTAAATTAGGTTCCTTATTTAGAAATAATATGTGATTTTTACCATTCTTAATATTTAAATAGTATTATGGAAAATAAATATCTTAATATTAATAATCATAAATGGATAAATATAATAATTAAATAAATTTAGGTCCCTCCCCCTGGGCCTGGTCAAACCTAGCTGTTAGGCACCGTTACCCTGTCAATTTAGCTGTTGGAATGGCCTACTGTCCCTATTTATTGCATCGCTCAGATTGGATTTTCAACTTGTCCTGATTATGAACCACACTGGGGTTCGAAACGCGTCAACAAATGATTTTTTATGTGATTTTTCCGAAATTATTTTCTAAACAAGATAATTCTCCTGTCAAATCAAGCCAAAAAGTCATATTCTGGATGAGTTGCATTAGAACCCACCCTGTATCCCATTTACCCCTTCTTCGTCATAGCTTTCTCCATCTATGCCATCCTCCCAAATGTCATGTAACCATCCTTCTGCAAGAAAGAACATCTTTGGTAGAGTACTTTATGGTATTGTGCTTTTTTCCAACTACATGTAGTACTACGAATTTCCTTCGTTCATATAGTAATCACATAGCACCACAAAAAAAATCATCCCTGTAGAGTTCGAACCTACTCCCATTAACTCGCTCAACACATAATTCTCCATTTAGCTTCGCAAGTTGAACTGTGCCACTGTATTAGATATCCTTAATAATGTACATGCCTAGCCAATGCATCTTGAACTTATGAAGGAACTATGTGAACTTAATATAGTATAGCAAAACCAAGGCTCCATTCTTAAAAGTTTTCTCCTTAATATTTCTATCATGAAAGGCCTTTTCCCAGGATTTTTGTACTTGTTGGTGAAATCTTGTAAGAAATCGATCATCTTCTAGTGCTACTAGTTGTTCTAGTGTTTATTCCATAATATCATTTTCTTCCATATCCATGATTGTGGTAATTCTAAGACTTTGTACTATATATTCCATTGGCATTATGACTTCCTATCCATACACCATTCTAAATGGAGTCTTCCTTGTCAACTTCTTCCAAATAATCATGTATGCCCATAACGCTGTGGATATGCACAAATCCCAATCATTCTTGTTGATGTTGCCTGCCTTCACGAGAGAGTTTTGCAAAATTTGATTAAAAGCCTCAAATGTGCCATTCGATCATTGGGATCTTTGGGCACCCAAACCTCGATCATATATACTCAAAGATGAAATGTGTAACAGTACCTACCCTGCAATCATTCTATAGGTTGTGCCTTAGCTTATCTTGTCAAATAATTGTCGCAGTAATAATATATCACGCATCGGTCTTCTTGCATGGCGGATTGATCGGACCCACAAAATCAATCACACACTTATCAAAAGCCTAAAATGTAACTTATGGATTCAACGGAAATTCATCTCTTTCTGATGGTCTTATGGTCCTCTGAAAAACATCGTAAGCACTACAATAGTCCTTAGAATCCTTGTGCACCATGGGCCACCATAGTCCTGCCCTAAAAAATATTTGTGTAGTTTCTTTTCCTGTGTAGTGCCCTCCCATGACACCACCATGTGCTTCTACAAAAATACTTTGTCTTTCATGCTCAGGGACATACCTATGCAATATTTCATCAGGGCCCATTTTATACAGATGCCTAGCAGTCAGAGAAAGATCTGCCACTTTGACTACTAGTTCTGTCTTCTATTGCATTGTATACTCCCCAATGGCTACTCCAGTAGTCAAAAAGTAAATAATATCTACAAAATTTTCATGATCAACCCTTACTACAAAGAGTTTCAAATTAGGAGATACTTCTTCAATTTTACTTGGTTATTTGTGAGTCTCAATTCTATACAGGTGATCTAGCCCAATGTTAAGTCATTTCAACAACGAAACCATTTCTGGCCTTCAGGGCCTTACAACCACATTCAAAGTTAACTCTACTAACCAAAAAAATGCCATATTATTGGCCCTTTTCAACAATGATCTGCTAAGTGAAAACCACAATCTTACCACAGGAAATATTAGGGGATGCTAGAGGCATGTTTTAGCATCTAGAGGGATCATGCAGTGTGGTTATAAGGTTTCTACCAGTAAGGCTTAATTGGACCTTCATGAACCATTAACCTTATTGTTACATCCGTAAAGTTTTTTCCGACTTAACAGACTTGCGAGTTGCATGTAACTAGTCTAACATGTACTATTCATCATATAAAACAGTATTTGAACCTTCACCATCCAACTTCAAAAAAATTGTATAAAAACTAACTATAAACAGGCGAAAACACAGAAACTATGTTAACATAAGGAAACACACAAATCTCTCTCAAATTATTCTCTATTAGTTCAAGTATTCACAGATACAATATTTCTGACCTTGGGCACACAGTTATAGTGACCTAAGCAGATAGCTGCAAACTTTTAAGGTCTCCATGCACATGTCTACATGAGCCTTCCCCTTCACCCAAATACATAAAGATCTCATCATTACAAACTCAAAAGCATATCATATCATCCATTGATTTCCTTAGAATTGCTAGGGCATCCATTTATATATTCGTTTACCCCTATAATACCATGTTCCGCAAACCATGTGTGGAGCTCAAAATATTCTAGATAATCCCATCCCTTTACAAAATAAGGGGCTTTGAACCGATGTAAAGCCCCTTTGACTCTTATAACCCTCAGTTAACTGTGCTTCGTTCCTCAAAATGAAGAGTCTTTACATGACTCAAACAAAACTTGGACCTAGGGGAGCCCTACCCAATAGGCATCATGATCATAATCATTATCATCCTTATAAGAGGAGTGCAAGAAAAATTTTAGGGGCTAATATTTGTACGTGGCTGAATTCTCCATGTTTTTTCCCAAAAAAAGTTTCGCCAATTTCTATTTTTTCTAAAAATACTCACCCACATTTTCTAGTATAAAATATTTTACACTAAAAATCGGAATTTTTTTATATAAACTAATATAAAATTATTAGAAATCTAAATATTTTTACAAAAAAATTGTCAAACAATTTACAATTTGCATAAGCAACCAAGAATATTTGCCAAGGTTTCTAAACATTAAAATAAACTTCCATCCTTAAAATTTTCCTTGGAGGAGTGATAGGGAATACTTTCTAGATGAATTTAAGAAAGAAAAGCCACCTATGTTTGATGGAGATTTGAAGAATCTAGAAGATGCACAAGCTTGGATGCCTAGTATGAACAAGTTCTTTGCATTGGATGAGTACACAAAAAACATGAAGGCCATAATTTTTATCTTCACCGTAAAGGATAAGGCATATATCTAGTGGGAATATGTGAAGCGGGTTAGACACATCAGGATGGAGGACTTAAGTTGGCATGAGTTCAAGAGGCTTTTAAGGAAGAAGTGCTTGTCAGAAAGGTACTACGATGGTAAGGCCAAATAGTTATATGAGTTAAAGATGTGGCTAATGAGAGAAGAAGAGTAGAAAACTAGGTTCCTAGAGCTATTGAGTTATGTATCATATCTTAAATATTATAAGTCTAAAGTTCAATGATTTTTCAATGGTTTTTCATTAGCATTTAGAGATTGTATTGAGTATGATGAACCTTTATCACTTGAGGAGGTTATTAGAAAATTAAAACATTTCTCTGAACAGTCAAGGCATAAGAATGAATCTCAGCAACAATGGAAAGGGAAGGATAAGGATTAAGGTAAGGGAAAATGGAAACATAAAACAACAAGGCATAAGAATGTAAAAGAGAAAGAAAATGTGACACAACAAAAGAAGTTCAATCTAGCAAGACAAGGACATTGATCACATCAACATCATAAAGATTATGGGATAGTTGGAGTGTTGGACACGTTGTAAGGAATGACATAAGAGATATTTTCCACAAAATTAGGGTGGTAGGCCTCATAGATATAGTGCACATGAGGCATAGACTGTTGGAAATGTTGGTCAGAGTGTTCCTCGTATTTATGCAGCATTAGATAATAGGTAAGCCTAGCATCAAGAATTTACCATTGAGATGGATGGTAAGCTTTGTGATCAAGTTGTTTTTATTTTAATTTACCCTAGATCTAATTATAGTTATGTTAGCCTTGACTGGGTGGATAAATGTGTTTTGAATAAATAAGTGCATGTAGAATCTTAGTTAGTGCAGAAAGAAAAGAGTTTATCATTTGATAAGAGCTTGTGCATTTGACTTGAATGGCTTATCTACAACAACACATTCGAACATATTTCCATTGGGATCATATCATATGTTATTGGTTATGGACTCACTATACCTTCGCAGGACCAAGGTTGATTATTATGACAAGGTAATTGAGTTCTTGAATAAGAATGGGGAACCAAGAGTCTTACAGGGAAAGGAAAAATCCATGCCAATTAGGATGCTTACAGCTATGTAGGCCAATCCTAGTCATAGGAAAGGTTGTGTGTTATTTGTAGTGCATATTACTAGCGACAAATGTTAGTAATTCAAGGATGGAGAGTTTTTGATCTGGTACCCAATACTATAGAAGTTTCAGGGTGTGATTCTAGTAAACATTTCATATATTCCACCTTAGAGGGAAGTATACTTTTTTATTGAATTAGTTCCAGAGGAATCTCCAACATCAAAGGCACCTTCTAGGATGAGAACACCTGAGTTGGTATAGTTAAAGTTGTAGCTAAAAGAGATGCCTAACAAGGGATAGATGAGGCCAAGTGTATCACCTTGGGGTGCACCATTATTCTTTGTAAAGAATAAGGATGGTACTCTCATATTGTGCATTGACTATAGGTAGTTGAACAAAGCGACCATCAAGAACACGTATATGTTGCCAAGGATTGATGAATTGTTTGATCAATTGAGGGGAGAAAGAATGTTCTTAAAGATCAATCTGAGATCCAAATATCATCCTGTATGCATTAAAGAGGAGGATATTTACAAGACAACTTTCTATACCAGCTATGGGAATTATGAGTTTGTTGTAGTTTGACTAATGCTCCATCTACCTTTATGTGTTATGAACAATGTGTTGCAACCCTATTTGGACATGTTTTTTATTGTGTTCATTGATGCCATATTGGTATATTCTAAAAATGAGGAAGAGCATATCGAGCATTTGGGAGTAGTGTTAAGGTTCTTGAGAGAGAATTAGTTGTATGCTAAGCTCATCAAGTGAAATTTATTTCAGAATGAGGTACACTAATTGGGACATGTTGTTTCCAAGGATGGTATAACATTGTATCCAGAGAAGGTAAGAGCTATCATGGAGTGGTGAGCTCCTAGAAATGTAGATGAGCTAAGATCCTTCATGGGATTGATAGGTTATTATAGGAGGTTCATCAGGAACTTCTCATAGATTTCTTATCCTTTTACATGATTGTAGAGGAAAGGTAAGAATTTTGAATGGATAGAGGAGTGTGAGGCCATTTTTGAGTAGCTTAAGTAGTTATTGACACATGCTCCAGTGTTAGAGATTACATATCTGGACAAATAATTTGTAGTACATACATATGCTTGTAGGAGAGGATTTGGTGGAGTCCTTATGCAAGAGGGATAAGTAGTGTTCTATGAGTCACAGAAAATAAATGAGCATGATCAGAATATCCAATACATGATTTTGAATTAGGAGCAACCATTGATGCATTAAAGATGTGGAGGCACTATCTTCTTGGAAGGAGGTTTTCATTGATGAGCAATCACAGTGGGTTGAGGTATCTATTTAACCAGCTAAATATGAATGCCAAACAAGCTAAATTGTTAGCCAAAACTAGTAAAATTGATTTGGAGATCAAATACATCAAAGGAAAGGAGAATAGGGTGATAGATGCTCTTAGTAGACCGATATAGGTAAATGATATAGAAAATATGAGTTCCTATGGGACATATCTACATGATAGGATCTTGTATGGAGGCTAGTAGCATGATAAGTATAGAGAGATTAGGCACAGGTTACAACAGAGTACAAGTGCATGTATAAGTACAGTTAGTGGTACAAGTATAGGTATAGGTGAACAGGATGTGGACTATTCTCTCATGGCAGATGGATTGATCAGATTTAGAGATATGATATATGTTCCAAACCACGGTGAGCTCAAGAAGGTGATCTTGAGTGAGTTTCATGTGAAACCATATTTAGATCACCTAAGATATTAGAAGACACTGGCAGCAAAGAAAATATTCTATAATTGACCAGAATTGAAGAGAGATGTAGCAAAGTTTATGGCTAGATGCTTGGATTTTCAGTAGGTGAGTGCAAAGTGTAAGCATCCAGGTGGAGTTCTATTACCGATCACACTTCTAGAATGGAAATGGGAGGTCATTTCAATAGATTTCATCACGGGTTTTTGCAAGACATCTAGAAAACACGATTCCATCATGGTTGTTGTGGCTAGGTTGAAAAAGGTTGTGCACTTCATTCGAGTGAAGAATACTTATTTATCTAGTGACATGTTCCTTGTTCATAAAAAATGTGGTCAGATTGAATGCTGTCCTAAAGAATATTTTATAAGACATGGATGTAAAGCTCACTTCCATGCTTTGGAAGGAGTTATTTGTAGGTTTGGGTAGAATGTTGGCCTTTAGTACAACTTATCCTCTACAGACATATGGATGAACAAAGAGGGCCAAAAATATCTTAGAGGATATTTTGAGGATGTATGTGATGCACCAACAATGAAAGTGGGAAGAGTACCTTCCACTAGTAGAGTTCGCTTACAACAATGGGTGTCAGGAACCTTTGAATATGGGTCTATTTGAAGCATTGTATGGGCAGAGTTGTGATAGTCCAATCAATTTGAGTGATCTAGTTGTTAGGGTGTTGATTGGGCCTAACATGTTGGAAGACATGGAGTAGGAAAAATAGGTACTCAAGATTAATTTGAAAGCAGCATGGGATGGGTGGAAGAACTATGCAGATTGGAAGGAGTTCTAAGTTGGGGAACATGTGTAGTTTCACATCAAACCAAAGAGTATCTACTTGTGGATTGCATCATGTGCCAAGTTGGCACCCTAGTTTTGTGGACATTTCGAGATTATTGAGAGGATTGGACCTATAGCCTCACAAGTCGTGCTACCTCCAATAGTGAAAGTACATGACGTTTTCCATGCGTCATTGCTTAAGAAGTGTGTTAAATATGTTAATCATGTGATTGATTAGTTTGTATTGTAGGTGGAGCCAAATGGATAATTCTAGCTAGAGCCTTAGTGTATATTGTAGAGAAAGTTGTTCATGCTCCGGAACCAAGAAATCAAGGAGCTTCAAGTGTAGAGGAAGCACTATGGTCCCTATGAATCTACATGGGAGATGGCACATTAGATGCATGCTATGTATCCTTCCTTATTCACTGGTTGAGAAAATGTTTCGGTATATGTCTTTGGTATATGTTTTTGTAGATGTTTTGGTGATGTTTTGATGTGTGTACATATGTATATGGATGTGAATACCTCCATAAGCTAAGTTATAAAGCTCCAATAAGTGGTATGGGTTTCACATCTTTAGAGTTTTCATGTTGGTTTTCTTCTTAGCATGATGATCATTGTAAATATTAAATCAAGCTATGTTATAAAGCTCCATCGGAAGTATGTTTTTGTTTCAACATTTTTGTCAAGGTGTAGGTGTGGTTGAACATCAAGGACAATGTGCCCTAAGGGGGAGGGTTTTGTAACATCCCTAGTGAAAATTACATGTAATAAAAGTTAATAAAGGAAAAATAATAACCATGGTTAATGGGACACTTATTCCAAGCTAAATGTTAGGAAAGACATCTTAATGTGGCGTTCATTGGTTTATTATGCTATGGAAGTTGGCAAAGGAAATGGTTAAGGCGTTGGAAAGGTAAAATAGTAGTTTCACACATTTATTTATGAAAATAATGGAGATTAGGAGAAAAGGAAGCTGAAAGGTCACAAGTTACATGTGAGGAGGAAAATGAAAAAAAAGGAGGCCTAATTGATAAAAAAAGATTTTGAGGATTACTTGGTACCCTTTGTTAGTTCATTTTTGTAGCTCTCTGATTACTCTCTCTCTCTCTCTCTCTCACACACACACACTCTTGGACACCTAGAATTTTCTTGGAGAATTTTAGCATTGGATAGGGAAAGGCAAAGGAGATAAGATGGAGGAAGGAGTTAGAAAGGAAGAGCAGGATCAAGCAACTATAACATGATTCTTTGTAGGTGTCAATTGGCATGTGTGTTCCCCTAGTTGTATTTTGCATGCATGGTATTGCATGTGATTCTTTGCTATTATGGCATGGGTTTTTCCAGGTGTAACAATGTTTTCAGCCTAACCTTGCCATTTCTAGATAACCATGGTGTGATGGGGTTATAATGTCTTGGTTGCACTGGACTATCAAATGGATTCGAAGCTGAGTGAGGTGCATATCTAGATTAAAGAACACATGGTCTAGAGGTCCCTGAACTAGACTATGGATTGTCGTAAATCCACAGGCATAGTGACCCCTGAACCAGATGGTGGGTTGCGGTAAATCCAGATATTGTGTGCCTCGGTGGCCCAACTCAACTAATTAATGGTGGTATATATGGTGAATCTTAGAGGTGGTCTCCCTTGGTTAGTCCTAGGAATCATTGCGAGTGAATGGTGGGATATACAATAAATCTTAGAGGCTGGAGTCTTGGTTTAGGGCCTAGTCATCCTTGGACTGGACTGTGGATTGCGGTAAATCCTGATAGAATAGGAGATAGGAAAATTCCTCACAATGTACATGGAGGAATCCAGTGCCATACATGATTCTTTTGGCCTAGTGATTTGTTGGAGATCATGTTAAAGCTCACTATTACATTTTTATTGTGTTGGTCTAGTGATCCAGTGTCAATTATGGTAATGTTTGGCTTCCACTAATGAGGGTGAGGTGCTTTAGCCTCATGATACCTTGCTTGGTTCTTTTGGTTCCAATGTGACATTCATTATTGGAATATGGCACATGGGTGATTGGCTAAAGAGAGACTTAGCTCAACCAATCTATGGTTGGGTGGAACATGGTAGCCCTAGCTTGGGTTGGCTTTTGCATTCATTAATAAGAGGTTCTTTCATTGACACCACATGTGTAAACATACTAGTTTATACGTCAATTTTATGGCTGATGTATCCTTGATAATTTTTTTGTTGTTGTGCTGGTTATAAGCATGTATTATGATAATGATGGTGTATGGCACTCCTCGTGTTTTGATTTGTAAATGAATGAATAATATATCTATGACATAATATATGATAACATAGCTAATGATATAAGGAAACAATTCTTCTTAACAATTCTCAGATAAGTATGCTCAAATATGTTGTTTAAACTTGTAGATTACATATTTGTGATATTTTTTTATGAAATTCTTGTCATGGCTAGTAGGGTCCAGCCAAGTCCTTGTTAAATTAATTGCATTTCTATCCTTATTCTGTTTTTATCTTTCAGTTCTGAAAGTGTCATTGAGTTCTAGGCAGTAACCTAAGCTCTGGGCCTGAAAAAGTTGAACAAATCTTGGAGTCACAGGCATAGGTCTGAAGGGAAATGTCCCATGACACATGCATACCAATGATGTGGGAGTTTCTGGAGCCTTCTGGACTCATGCATGTCCATATCAATGGAGAATATTAAGTTTTAAGGGGCTAAAACATTAGTTTGTTGGTTACCTCAGTGGTTGGGATGGCTCCTAGGAATTTTTTTATTGATGTGGAAGGTCTTTTTTGCGTGTTTCTTTAGATTCCACTTCATTAAGGTCACCTATGAGGTTGAATCTCATTATAGTTACCTCTCGTTGCATATTTACCCTGGTTAACTGGTTACTTGGGTAGATAGGTGATGAGGGTGCTACATGTATGAATCTCGACAACCCCACAACATAATGTATGGTTGTTGGCCATTATATACATGACAATCTTTTGGTGGCGAGTATGCCAATTATGGCCCACCCTCATTTTATATATATATATATATATATATATATAGATATATATTGTTGGTTTGGGTGGTGGGGATGGTGGTCCACCACCCAGTTTAATATACATATATACATATACATATATACACATACATATAACATAGTCCAAACACTATGTACTTGATTTTAATGAGCACTGGAAAAGTTATGTAGGTAACAATTTCACCAGTTCCGATGACTGCAAAGTGCCAATTTATGGCTTTGTTAGTGGTAGTCAAATTTAGTGGTTTCCACTAAATTAGTTGAACCTCTAGATGTGGTGAGCCTCAAAATTTAGTTAGTTCTCTACTAAATTTAGTGAATGGGGCCAAGTTAACAAAAACTTTGATTAACCATAACTTTTGCATACAAACTCAGATTTGAGTGTTGTTTTTGTTGTTGGAATCAAGACAAGGAGCTCTACACTTTGGTCCTAATTTTGACTAAATCGAAAGGATTTGAGTTTAGAGCTTTTCCAAGGCCACGTTTGCTTTTTTCAACTTCCTGGAGCCACCTAGATCAATAAACATTCTCGAATATTGTAACTCAGTGTTAGCTCTGATACCAATTTGTTGGAAAGGAATAGGAGGAAAGTATAGTGATACACACAAAGAACTTTAGTTGTCACTCAATAACTCTATTAAACACAAACTGTACATTACATCCACTAACTGTGCCTCGTCTTTCTTCTTACATATTCATAATTATAATGACCCAACCATTGCTATATAAACACCAAACTTACTAAATATGCAATCATGAAAAATCTTAGTAGACTTGACTTTTATCTCACTAAGTAATTTATGGAAATTGACAATGGACTTGACTGCTAATTAGCTTCATTGAGAATTAAAACTTACAATAGAATATTGGCATATGTAGTTTGTTATTTGTTGGCTTTTGTTGAGAAATGTTCTCAATAACAATCTCATAGTTTGCAATCTATTGGATCTCATAAGAATTATATATATGGGATGTATTTTAGTTTTGAATTGTAATATATGAATATTTTTGTGTGTGATATTTGGTCTATGTCTTCTCTTCAAATTTCTATTATGGTATCTCAACCCATATGAGCTTGTCTCCCTCAAGGGAGGGCACATAAATATGGAAGAAATTTGAGGATTAAACTCTTATTATGTACATAGATTAGGTAGTATGTGAAAATAGTTTGAGAGGGTGACTAAAAAGGTGAGGACCGTTGCGACTGTTAAAGGAGTAGAAACAATGATTTCATGAAGCTAGTGATGGGAGGCTTTCGATCATGTGTCAATGATATGACACTGATTTATTTTTTCCACTACTTCTTTTGATTGGTTTGAACACAATTATATGCATGCACTCTATATCGATTCCAACATGGCTTCTTGCAATCTCCAAATTTAATTTTATTCCTACTATGGATGATATGGAACTCAGCATACTATTTTTCCTATTGTGCCTGTTGTGGAGACAAGAATTTTAATTAACTAATTTGCATAAGTTGTATGGAATTATGGTATGATTCTTGTGTGGAGGAGCTGCATATGGTCAGTTTGGATGAGTCCCTAGAGAAATGTTATGCGGTCCATTATGTAGGGAGTGAATGAGGACTATGTTTATTTATGGTGCTACAACAAGAAAGAATATTTTCACCATATGTTCTCAATTCTTTATGTTGAATGACATTGTTAAGGGTATTCATGCAACAAAAAATGTTCAAAATTTTATTGGTCATCACATTTTATTTGTGAAACTAGCATTGGAGAGGCTCATAAGGCATCCAATGAAACTATGATTAAGCTTTTCCTGTATGAGCTTATTGTTTACTAGCGAGTGTAATAAATGACAACGTGGGTCCATGCTAGGGAGAGGACATTGAGATTGTTGTTCAATTGGCTTCTTAAACAATTCCCATTATCACATAATTTGGTTGAATCCAAGTGTTGGAAAGCACGTGGACCAAGTCTAGTGTATTTTGAGTGTGGAATGGTGTGGAGAAGGTGGGTAACTATTGCCCTACTTGAAAATATGTGAGTTTGGAAATTTGAATTGGTCTGGCATGTGAGGCTCAACATAGTCCCATGGATGTGTAGTTGTCGAGCTATCTTGAAGTGCTTATTGATATTTTTGGACCAGTAGTGTTGTTTAGAGTCATGGGTTAGGCATTGTCAGTGTTGAAAACTTCAACCTCCTCAGCATGTTTCGAAGTAGAGTGTTGATTTTGATAAATTTGTTGTTATGAGATTTCTCATTTTCTTTGTTAAGTATTTTTCATTCTATTTGTAAAAGGTACAAAATATATTAATGAATAAAGAAACACAATGAAAATTAGTGGTTCTCAACGTTTTTAGTGCCCCAAGAGAACATATTGCTAAATTCAATATGTGATTTTGTTATATGTTAGTTGGGTCTTGTTGTAATTCAGGCTTCAAGAGCATCAGTTACAAGTTATTTTTATGAGATTATTATGCGTTAGAAAGGTCAAATTGCATAATTGATTGTTGAACACACTCGGTACCCAGAAAATTTACCTTATATAACTATCAAAATCATAGTTTATTTCGTTTTTATAGATGGAAGTTACTCCATAGAGTGGTTTAGTATCAATATTGTCCTTCGCATTGTCGAGAAGAATCAAAATTTTCAAGTTCATTAATGATGGTCAGAGATAGTGTACCTTAAATCAGTCATGCGTGAAGCTCAAAGAGTGTGGTGGATAAAAAATTTGGTCTGTGATATTTTAGAGTGGGTAGAAGTGTGATTGAAGACCATATCGGACATATGTGACTTATATGTGAACTAGAATTTGTGATTCTTGTATTAATATTATAATGTTAATTATGTAATGTAGGTGTTGAGGGAGAGACTTAGAATTAACGTGTACAATAGTATATTGGTAGATTAGGTTTGTTGATTGTTGGAGTTTCTTGAAATATTTTCTCAACAATAATCTCCTAGTTTGGGACCTAGTGGATCTCGAGATATATTTTGGTTTTGAATTTTAATATATGAATAATTTTATGTGTAATGTTTGTTCATTTCTGCTACTCAATTTTCTATTAAACTTGACTTTCTTTTCTTAATTCAACCCAATTGTTAATGTGTTTCATACATATAAGACTAATTGTGGAATTACATTCTTAAGTCAACTCAATTCTTAATGCATTTCATACAGAGAAGAGTAATTGTGGAATTACATTAAATAAGAACATGTTATCTTGTGAAAGTAAGAAAACAATATCTTGTTTATATTAGTATGTAATAATCCTACTTATATGTTGAATATTTGAATTCTAAAGGAAAAATCCAAATATATACCACATGGAAGAAACTTCAAATATATACCATATGTGGATTATCCAACTTGTAAAATTAATAATCTATTTATTTTTTAACATATTCACACCTCCCCTAAATCATACACACCCAACACAAGGTACTTAGAGGAGCATGATATGGAAGTATGGGCATTCAATATAAGCATAGGACTGAAACCCTTGAGGAATGTTCGAAGCCTAGAGTACATCCTCAAGAACCTGACCTGGGAGGATACGATAAAATGGTTCAGGGATAGATTTCCCAAGTTCAAAGTTTGAGACAATATGATCTCGAACTCCTTTGAAGATAATCCTTCTAGTATTTTCCACTAGCTTTCTCCACTATTCTAGATCGTGAGCATCAGTTTGCTTAGGAATATATTTTTCTATGAATTCCTTAAGTCCATTTTCTTCCAATACTACCTCCGTCCTATCCTTCCAAGAAATATAGTTCAAACTACCATCAAATCTATATTCAAGTCTCAATATATAGAAAGCCATCTTGCTGGGTATGAAGTATGATATTGCAAATTTGATTTTCCCTACAAAATACAAACTTGTATTATCCTTTTCCATAGTGATTTTAGTCTTGATAGCATGTATAAATTCCTTCTAGATTCAAAATGTAGATTGTAATATGCTAAAACAATTAACTTGATTCTACTATACTCATCAGTGGCCACAATAAATGATCAATCAAATCACAAAGCATATGAGAGAAAGAATTCAATTAAACATAACAAAATGATTTTCTAGGGAAAGAGACAACTAAAAAACCCTCCTATTTGTATATTGAATGAATAATACAATATGAGAATATACAATGTTTTTCTCACGCCCAGGAAACATTTTGATTATATTTATATATCTCAATTCTTCCTAGGCTACCATTGGATAAATACAATATGCTCTTCTAAACCTTGAGCTCAACCTACACAAGTATTTCTATCCTCTTCCTGACTCATTGACTTTGGCCAGTACCTAGCCAAATTTACAGGCCTTTAAGCTCCTATTTCATTGTGGTATTCCCTTTGGAATTAGACCATATTTATTTCAGATATTCCAAAATTATGAATTACACAATTGTCATAGGCCTTCCTCTAATTGTATGCATCAATTGTACAATTTAGATGATTATACAACTTATAGTACACTAGCCCTGAACTCCAATATCAACTGCATATTTCTCTGATCTAACATGGATGAGTTAGATATGTGTGAATCTTCAGTTTACTAATCACTATAGGTTACACCCCAGTACTACAGGTTACACCCCACTATTGTAGGCTACACCCCACTACTGTAGGTTATATTCCACTACTGCAGGTTACACCCCAATGTTGCAAGTTACACCCAACTACAATAAGTTACACCCCACTAAAGTAAGTTACACCCCACTCTTGTAGGTTACACCCCACTATTGCACGTTACGCCTCACTGCTCAATCTCACATAGTTTCCTCCATCATTTGGAACTAGTTCAATTGAATTTAACTTCGCCAGACTGAATAAGACAATTACAACTCAAAATAAACTAAATTAGTCCTCCTAATTATAGGAGACACTCTACATGAATCTACACTAACCCTCAACTTGAATTAACCAATCTAACTAAGTCAAAGTAGTTTATTTAGATATTACAAGTTGTTATGAGATGTGGAATTACAATTTAATTCCTAATTTTATTCAAGGAAAAATTAAATTAGGATTTTCTTGTCATTTTCAACAAATCATGAGAGGGTTATGGGTGCACCCCTTGCACCCTCATATTTCCTCGATTTCTTTGATGGGGGAGTTAATCTCGATTGTTCCATTTCAAAATCACATGTTCATTGAAGATTAAAGTAACACCATTTCTTCAAATTTTATGTTCTTAGGTATAAGATGTCGGAGATCTTACGTTGGAGATCTAGGAGAGTATGGTTTTTTGACCTTTCCCTTGGTTCGTGACTAGCCCAATCTCAATTAGTTGTTGGTTTTGGGTCACCTTTCCAAGCTAACCAAGTTCTGTGCAAGAGACAACACATTTTCTTGTAGAGGGTAAGCCCCTTAGGCATTCACAAAAGGGACTTTATTTATCAAACCAAGGTTGTGTTTTAGAGTGTAACGTCAATCATCAAAACAAGTTGAGCAGTTTGTTCCCTCCTAATCAACATATCAATTGCATGGATTTCACAATGAGAACTCTGCAAGTGAATTGATTGAAGCCATGATTTCATTAGAGTTGTTGAATTATTCCTAGTGCACCAAAATTTTAGAGGTGTTGCATATATTTTATTCGTTTAAAATCTTCTTAGGGACCCTCAACATCTATCCTCACTCTCTACTACTTATGTGTGATTTTGAGGGTTCTAATGCTTCGATGTTCTACGTCAGTTTGTTAGGCATCAGATATCCTTCCCTGACCATAGGAACGTATTGAAATGATGCTTGTAAATATCCCTCACTATTGGAATGATGATGGAACTGTGATGTTCCATATTTAACTTTCCAGCATGATTTCTTTTTAGAGTGGAAGACATTGAATCATATTGGCGAAGCTAGTTGGTAAATTGAAATTCTTCGTTTTTCTTGGTTTGGCCCTATTTTAATTTTCCCATGATTTTTTCATATATTTTGGTACCTTTTTATTATAAAAGGATATTTTGTGCAAAAATTTTATGGGAGTCCTTTTTTTGGGTTTGATGGGATTTTTGGAAAAAAAAAATTGGGCAAATATCTTTTATTCCAAGGTTATTTTTAAGGTATAAATAAAATTTTAAATTATTCTCATTAAAGAATGGCCATAGGTCCATTTTTTGATGTATTTTATTTTTTTGCGTTGCCAGTTATGAACACATAGTTGGATTGATCTTATTTGTGTGGTGATTGGAAGCTTTAAGTTATTATTGTCATCACAGTCCTCTTTTGTAGAAATTTTTGCTTCCTAACTAGTGCAAACACCTTTTCCAACTTCATCTTTTCAAGATGGGTAACATATATTACAGGAGCTTCATGAAAATAAGGCATTAGATGAGCTTTGTAAAGATGTTCTTTAATTGAAATCATTTGTAGAACTATTTCAAGCAATGAATGCAACTCTTCAAAAGAGGTTGCAAACATTAGTAGTTGAGAAAATCCAAAAGGTTGACCATTTAGAGTTAACCATGGGAAAATATCTGAGAATTCTTGGAGATGAATTTCAAGAGAAGATTGATCTACTTGATGACTTGCAAGAGGAAGTTGAGTCTTTTTTTGACTCAAATTTGAAGAAGTAGTTGGCAGAGAAAACTAATGAACATGTTATGGAACTTGATTGTCTAAAAGAAACAATGGTGGAGAAATATAATTTTTTAAATAATATTATGATTCCCTGTCTCAACAGATAATTGAGAAGGATTAGGTCATTCAAATGATGCAGGAGTCTAAGTAGGGACTTGAATTGGAGGTTAGTCGTCTTAAAAAATTTGAGATGGGGACCATTGATGTTAAGGTTCCAAGCTATCCTTATTCCAAACTTAATTATTTTGAATGCCAAAATCCAGATGTAGATGATTGGGAATCATCACATGGTATTATCACACCCAATCTTGAAAAGCATACTAAATTTATCTTATCACAATTTCTAGAAAAAATGGGATATACCAGAGGAAGAGTTGGGAAGAAATGTGGAAATTTTGAATAATAAACACATATTCAATGGAGATTATCTTGATCATGTACTATTGTGGAGTACATACACAATACATAAGCTCCTCTATGTTGATCATCAATATAGCAGCATCAATAACAATAAAACATCAAGAGCATGCACACATTAACACAATATGTAACCCGGGGAAAACTTACAACTGAAAACCCCACACTATTTGTATATTAATGATTGAGAACATGTAACATTACAATAGTCAAAACTTCTCACAAGTATCCAGCACTATCTCCACCTGTTACACACAATACAGCTCAGATCTGATCTCCAAATCTATTCCACTACTTTCCTGCCTCCACTGCTCAATACCTGCACAAGAATTGATGAGAATGGTTGAACCAAACTCGTATTTACCTCAAAATAATCACTCACACTGGGAATAATGTGAGCAGAGGCTATAATCATTTGGTATTGGCCAATTATCATTGGCATAACTCAATCTCATTGATTGTGCAAATCCTCATGCACAACTATAGTCAAAACTGATAGCAATCTGATCCTCTAACACCTATCCCTCTTGAAGTGAACATGAACTAACATGAAACTCAGTTAACTGATGTATCCTTTAGTTGCATTATGAGTTAATAATTAGTTTAACAACTCATCATTAGTCTATTTGCATTTAGACTAATTACAACTAGTTTAACCAAGTCAAACTAAACACAACTCCATCAACTCCACAATCAACTCCACCAAACTCAACTGATTGAGTTCTAACTGAAGGCATGCATGCAACAACTCAACTAACCCACAAAGAAAGTGTATTTCCTTCTGACAGCTGCATGTTCCACATCTGTAGCTCAAACTGAAGTGCTCCAAGAGAATAAGATAAAGTTTATAGTCTAAATATTCTCATAGGACAATAATATTTGACTTTTCTATTTTTGAGATCCAGTCTAAAAATATACTTTGATCACTCCTGCTGTGATCACTCCTGTTGTGATCTCTCCTGTTGTGGTCACTCCTGCTGTCATCATCCCTGTTGTGATCCAAAAATAGAACTTGTGCCATAATTTTCCTGCGGACCCACTTAGTGAAGGAGACTCTTTTCACTAAGCTCCATCATCTTGTTGCAATCTCAACACTCCCTCTCGACAAGATTTGGATTATCAGAAACCCCTATCCTACCTCGGTGGTACTCGAATTTTCTCTTGCTGAGAGCCTTTGTCAGAATATTAGCATCCTGATCCTCCGTTGGAATGTATGAAAGTAACATGATTCTCTGCTGCACACAATCTCTGATATGATGGTACCTGATGTCGTCCATTGGACTCCCTGCCCAATCTGCATCCGTGAAGCCACATAGCTTCATCTCATCCTCCTATATGTACCATAATCCATATCCCGATGTGCCTCTCAAATAGCGCAATACATGCTTGCCCTCCTTCCAGAAGAGCTTGGTAGGCTTAACCATAACTTGTGAAATCTGGTTAACTGCATAGCATATATCGGGTTGTGTATTGACCAAATACATCAGCGACCCCACCAACTGTCGATAAACAGTGGCATCCACTTCTTCTGCCGAAGTGGCATCCTCCTTTCTCCAACCTCCAGGAAGAGGAGTATTAACAGGCTTGCAGCCATGCGTGTTGAACTTCTCCAGTATCTCTCGAGCATACTTACCTTGAGAAACAAACAGTCCACCATTGTGCTGCCATATTTCCAATCCTAGGAAATAGTGAAGGAGGCCCAAGTCCTTCATCTCAAACTCCTTATCAAGATCTTCCTTGCATGAAAGTATCAACAGCTCATCACCCGTTATAATAAAAACATCTACATACAGTACAATGATAAGAAACTTACCCTCCACCACAATCTGGTATAGGTTAGGATCCACCTCGCTCTTGGAGAATCCAAGTCCGATGAAATAGTTGTCTATCCATGTGTACCAATCACGTCGTGCTTGCTTCAACCCATACAATGCTCTCTTGAGCTTGCACACATGCGACTTGCTACTGAAGACCTCAAAGCCTTCGGGCTGCTCAATGTACACCTCCTCCTCAATGACTCCATTGAGGAATGCAGTCTTCACATCCATCTAATGAATGTGATCCCATCTGCGCTGAGAGAGCAAGAATCGTCCGTATGGAAGAATACCTTTCGACAGGTGCAAAGGTCTCCTCATAATCGATCCCCTCAATCTGTGAAAAGCCTCGGGCAACAAATCTTGCCTTGTACTTCTCCACACTCCCGTCAGCTGCCTGCTTAACTTTGTAGATCCATCTCGAACCCACCACTGATTTCCCTTCCGGTCTAGGAACAATCTCCCAGGCACTGTTTCTGACAATAGAATCATACTCTTCCACCATGGCGTCTACCCATGCGGGATCCTCCACAGCTTCCTCGAAAGAGGATGGCTCAGTCACAACACACTTGCTCATAAGAGCCATGTATCCAGTGTACCGATCAGGTGACTGTCTCTGCCTGCGTTGGGCTGTAGGTGGTCCTACAATTTTCTCTGCATCTTGAGCCAGTCGCTCAGCTTCTGTCAAGCGCTTTCGCCCTCTGATGGTTGGCGCTGCATGAGTGGTCTCTTCCACTCCATGAACCTCGTCCTGTGGCTGATTCACGTCCTGAAGCTCATCCTTAGGAACTAATAGCTCCTCATCTGCATGCAAGTGTAGCTCCCTCTCAAGCGAACACTTCATGGCTTTCTCCTCCTTAAATTTTATATCCCGTCGCACAACAGTTTTACCACTGTCTGGAAAATACACACGATAGTTGTGGGGCGTATCAGT